>JAANYP010004725.1:0-11765 GCA_020465985.1 Centrapalus pauciflorus
TGTTTCCAAGTCATCATGTATTGTTTTTTACTACAAGATCAGTTTACAAAGTCGAAGACAAAGTGGAAAACAGAACTGCTCAGCCTGCCCAAGCTGTTCTGTAACATGAAGACAAAAAGTTATTTGAAAAAGGGTGACAGACCTTTTTCTTATATCAAAATAGGCCTTTACAAGGAAGAAAGACGCAAAGTTGACATTCCTAAATTAGTTAAAGGCAATGCAACAGTAGACAAAGTAAAAAGACAAAAGTTCTGCACATATGAAGACAAGTCTGCTTTTCAGAAAAGTGCAGAAAAGGTTATGTTGTCTTTTCAACAAGACTTCTCCTTTTTTCATTCCGTCCAATGAAGATGTTTCTCTTAGATCCTCTGAGTGAGTATAAAAGGAAGCTTCTAAGGACAGAAAGAAGTGTGAAGAAAGCTAAGTGCTGAAACCAAGAGTGAACGTGCAAGTGTGTTTTTCAGCAGCAAGCTTCTGTTAACGAAGTTATTCTGTGTTCTAAGCTGTTTTTACATAGCAGCTGTTCCCTTAAGTTCTTGTATAACACAGTAGTGTCTTCTTAGTGAGTGTATTCATTGTATTCTAGTTTGAGTTTGTCTTAGACTAGTAAACATACTGTTGTATCTGTCATCTCAGCTTGAACTATTCCGCATTCAAGCTTGTTTGTAATTAAGTTGATAATACATACAAACATTGAGAAAAGTGTGTGTAGTTTTGTAAATTGCTGTATTCACCCCCCCTCTACAGCTTAGAGCTATATACTTTGGGAACCTCTCGGGACCTACAAACAGTAACAATGGTCATTCATGTAACGCTCAAATTCTCAAATCTATCAAACATTAATAACATCAACCAATGTGAATGATTATTCAGCTAATGTGAATGACCATTCACATTAGGAAATTTACAATTCACATTGGTTGTACCATATCAGCACAGCATGTATGCTGTGCATCGTCAACTACTAACAAGCAGTAACAAGATTAATGACAAACAGTAACAATGGTCATTCATGTAACGCTCAAATTCTTAAATCTATCAAAAATTAATAACATCAACCAATGTGAATGATCATTTAGCTAATGTGAATGCTCATTCACATTAGGAAATTTACCATTCACATTGGTGAAATAATATCAGCACCTTACATTAGTCCTGTTAATTGTCAACTACGTTTTGTGAATGATCAATCTTCTAATGTGAATGGTCATTCACATTAGGTAAATGTCTATTCACATTTGATGAATGACGAGAACATCAATGTTAGACTTCATCTTCTACATACCATCAATGTTAAATGTATTTAAGTAATGTGAATGGTCAATTAAGTAATGTGAATGATTAATTATGTAATGTGAATGATCATTTAAGTAATGTGAATGGTCAATTAAGTAATGTGAATGGTTAATTAAGTAATGTGAATGATCAAATAAGTGTACAAGAAGTATAAATAGTTAAATAAGTGTTGTGAATGATCAATTAAGTAATGTGAATGATCAATTGACTAATGTGAATGATCATATAATGTGAATGATGAATTTAAGCAATGTGAATGGTCGCTCCAATTACGAAAATACCCTTGGTACGCTGGGTACGCTGGATTTTGGAGGGGACGTTGTGGAACCAAATTCTATATATATATATATATATATATATATATATATATATATATATATATATATATATATATATATATATATATATATATATATATATATATATATATATATATATACACACACACACACACACACGTGTGTGTGGATTCAAACAATTTATCATATTTAATTGCGTAAATCATTTAAAAATGTTTATCTTTTTTATTAATTAGGGCATATAAAACACATTAAATGCTTAAAAAACATTATGAATATCATATTAAACGATTTACGTTACTACTATTTTATTATGTTAACATAAAGACATAAAATATATGATCAGAATTACATAAAATAAAGGGTTTAATATGATAAAACCAACATGTTTTTCACATTTTTACGGTTTAGTCCCTCCGTGTTATTTTTACCAATAAAATTCTTAAGTATTTTAATTGTTTGTGATTTTCGGAATTTTTCTTTACTTTTTCAAAAAAGTCTTCAAGTTCGTGGACTTTTCGGAGAAAATAGTGAAAACATATTGGTTTTTTTTGTGGAAAAAATCAGGGTTGATTATGAAAAAATAAATTTTAGAAAAACCGGATTGAAAACAATAACTTGAGTACTTTCTCTAAAAATGAAAAATTTACACGGAGGGACTAATCGCAAAAAAAAAAATGAAAACATGTTGGTTTTTTTCATATTAAACCCTAAAATATACAAAATAAATAACAACAATCAAAATTCAAATTCTAAACAAAAACCTATGTATGTGATAATTATATATTTTAAAACAATAAAATAAATTAATGTGAAAACCAATTATATATCCAATTAAAAAAATCATGTTCAGCTTATGCGATTAAGACATAAATATGTTTTCAAAAGTTATTAACTTTTCTAATTAGGCAACGTTGCAATAATAGATGTGTGATATGTAACTTAAATAAGTCAAATGTGGTTGGAAGGCAAAAAAGAATTTTAATGGCTGCTATCATTTTTATTAGAAAACAATGAACATTAAATTGAAAAAGGGTTTTCCACAAAATAACAACGAACTGGGTGTAATTTTTTTTTATTACAATACTTTATTAAAAGTTTAGTCTGAAATAGTATTTTAATATCTGAATTTTTTATTAGAAAGATTTTCATATATATCCCTCCAAAACTTCATAATATCGTATATACCCAACTTAAAATTTTAATATCATATATGTCCCTCCAAAATATCATAATATCATATATACTTAATTTTAATTATTAATATCACATATATCTCTCTTAAACATTATTAATATCATATATACCCATATTCATTAATTTAATTATTTTTTTATCATTTAAAACTCATAATTAATATTGCTTATTAATTAATGACCAATATAACCTTACTTATTTCTTCTTTCAACTAAACTTCAAAATATCATGTTTATCCAACTTAATTTAAGATCAGATGATACAATTTGATTACAAACGAGCAAAAACATAATACAATTTTTTTATTGTTATTGTTAATTTGTTTTACTATGAAGAATTTATATAGTAAATCTTAAAAACATAAACTATATAAAATTATTAAAAGGGATATGATATTTTAAATTAGAGTAAATTACAAAAATAGTCCCTATGGTTTATATGAAATTATGGAAATGGTCCCTCAACTTTAAAAGTTACAGAAACAGTCCCTCAAAACACTGTTTCCTTGCGATTTCAGTCCTTTGACCATTAGTTGACTGTTAATTTTTTTATAATGACAATTTTACCCTTTCTATAGTTACATTATTAGTCCCTAATATTTCTAACTATTTTCAATATTGGTCTTGAAAATTATTTTTGCTTTGTTATCTTTTTTAAATATACTTATTACTTTTTATATATTAAAATACAAAAGATTTATTTATTTGATAAAATTTAATTTATTTTTTTAAATTAGTGTTTGGCTTTTACAAACGAGTTAATATTAAAAAAAATTATACGAACTTTTTTAGTTTTCTTGATTTAACTACTAATTTGATTTTAAACAAATCATTGACATTTTCAATTTTTTATTAATTTAATTCTTAAACTTTTAGTTTTACTTGTTTAGTCGCTCATCTTTTGCTGCTGGTTTGATCAGTCAAACAAAATTTACGTAGGTTTCAAAATTTTACTGTAACTTATTTTTATTTTTGAAGTAGTTAATTATGATTTTATCATCATCATCATCGTCATTGCTAGTGTTATTATCATTATTATAATATATACACATGTACACAAATATCTCACCAGCCATAGTAACAAACTCATTTTAATTATACTTGTGGCTGCTAATTTATCGACAACAAGCGCACCAACGTAAACCTTGAGGTTGATGCTCTACTTTCGACCCCCTCAAATGTATTTAATAATGTTTATACTTTAATTTATGTATAGTGAATGATGAATATGATATAAACATTATTAAAATATAAACATTAAACATTATTAAATACATTTGAGGGGGTCGAGAGTAGAGAATCAACCCGAGGGTTCGGACATCGGTGTGCTTGTTGGCGGTAAAAGTATCAGCCACAAACATAATTGAAATGAGTTTTTTAGGTTGGGAAAATACTCGTGTCCATGTGTATATATTATAATAATGATAATAACAATAGCAACGATGATGATGATGATGACGACGACGACGATAATAATAATAATAATAATAATAATAATAATAATAATAATAATAATAATAATAATAATAATAATAATAAAATCATAGTTAACTACTTAAAAAATAAAATAAGTATTAGTAAAATTTTGAAACCCACGTAAGTTTTGTTTGACTGATCAAACCGGCGGCAAAAAATGAGTAAATAAACCCAAAAAAAAAAGTTTAAAAATTAAATTAATAAAAAGATAGCAATTGTTAATGATCTGTTTAAAATCAAATTAGTGGTTAAATCGAGAAAATTTAAAAGGTTCGTATAATTTTTTCAATATTAAATAATTTGTAAAACCCAAACACTAATTTTAAAAAATACAAATTAATAAATTAAATTAAATTTTACTAAATAAAATAAATATTTTAGTTTTTTAATAAACAAAAGTTAATAAGTATATTTAAAAAAGATAACAAAGCAAAAACTAATTTTCAAGACCAATATTAAAATTAGTTAGAAACATTAGGGACCAATAATGTAACTATAGAAAGGGTAAAATTGTCATTATAAAAAAATTAAAAGTGTGAATTATAGTTTCATATCAATCATACAACATATTAAGAACAATAACAAATCAGTAATCAAACAACTAACCGAATGGTTGATTATCAGAGAATGTCGATTACAAAAGCTTGAGAGAATATTTCAGAATTAGTAACTGCTATCCTCCGTACAAAAGTGCAAAATGTCAGATCCTTTTCTATTGAAAGTCAAAGATACTATTTATATACATATTTGACAACTATCAAAGAAATACAAAACAACCCCTAGACTTTGTTTCCATCAATTAAGACAGTTTGTCCAAGCTGCTCTGTCTGCTGAACAGGCTGGACATAAACTGTCTACGCTGCTCTACACTGGTGAGCAGCTTGGGCACTTTTAAAGTGTTCTGTTCTTTGTGAACAGAACCTGTTCTTTGTGAACAGAACCTGTTCTTTGTGAATAGGCTAAACACTTTATGGAATATGTTTCCAAGTCATCATGTATTGTTTTTTACAACAAGATCAGTTTACAAAGTCGAAGACAAAGTGGAAAACAGAACTGCTCAGCCTGCCCAAGCTGTTCTATAACATGAAGACAAAAGGTTATTTGAAAAAGGGTGACAGACCTTTTTCTTATATCAAAATAGGCCTTTACAAGGAAGAAAGACGCAAAGTTGACATTCCTAAATTAGTTAAAGGCAATGCAACAGTAGACAAAGTAAAAAGACAAAAGTTCTGCACATGTGAAGACAAGTCTGCTTTTCAGAAAAGTGCAGAAAAGGTTATGTTGTCTTTTCAACAAGACTTCTCCTTTTTCATTCCGTCCAATGTAGATGTTTCTCTTAGATCCTCTGAGGGAGTATAAAAGGAAGCTTCTAAGGACAGAAAGTGTGGTAAAAAAAGCTAAGTGCTGAAACCAAGAGTGAACGTGCAAGTGTGATTTTCATGCATGCAAGCCTTCTGTGTAAATCAGTATCTGTGTGTCTAAGCTGTTTTACATAAGCTGTTCCCTTAAGTCTTGTAAACACAATGAGTGCTTCTTAGTGAGTGTATTCATTGTATTCTAGTTTGAGTTTGTCTTAGACTAGTAAACATACTGTTGTATCTGTCATCTCAGCTTGAACTATTCCGCATTCAAGCTTGTTTGTAATTAACAAATTGTTGATAATACATACAAACATTGAGAAAAGTGTGTGTAGTTTTGTAAATTGCTGTATTCACCCCCCCTCTACAGCTTAAAGCTATATACTTTGGGAACCTCTCGGGACCTACAAACAGTAACAATGGTCATTCATGCAACGCTCAAATTCTCAAATCTATCAAACATTAATAACATCAACCAATGTGAATGATTATTCAGCTAATGTGAATGGCCATTCACATTAGGAAATTTACAATTCACATTGGTTGTACCATATCAGCACAGCATGTTAGCTGTGCATCGTCAACTACTAACAAGCAGTAACAAGATTAATGACAAATAGTAACAATGGTCATTCATGTAACGCTCAAATTCTTAAATCTATCAAAAATTAATAACATCAACCAATGTGAATGATCATTTAGCTAATGTGAATGCTCATTCACATTAGGAAATTTACCATTCACATTGGTGAAATAATATCAGCACCTTACATTAGTCCTGTTAATTGTCAACTACGTTTTGTGAATGATCAATCTTCTAATGTGAATGGTCATTCACATTAGGTAAATGTCTATTCACATTTGATGAATGACGAGAACATCAATGTTAGACTTCATCTTCTACATACCATCAATGTTAAATGTATTTAAGTAATGTGAATGGTCCATTAAGTAATGTGAATGATTAATTATGTAATGTGAATGATCATTTAAGTAATGTGAATGGTCAATTAAGTAATATGAATGGTTAATTAAGTAATGTGAATGATCAAATAAGTGTACAAGAAGTATAAATAGTTAAATAAGTGTTGTGAATGATCAATTAAGTAATGTGAATGGTCAATTGACTAACGTGAATGATGAACATAAGCAATGTGAATGGTCACTGCAATTACGAAATTACCCTTGCCTATGTGGGGTACGCTGGATACGCAGGCTTTCACAAGGACGCTGTGGAACCAAATTATATATATATATATATATATATATATATATATACACACACACGTGTGTGTGGATTCAAACAATTTATCATATTTAATTGCGTAAACCATTTAAAAATGTTTATCTTTTTTATTAATTAGGGCATATAAAACACATTAAATGCTTAAAAAACATTATGAATATCATATTAAACGATTTACGTTACTACTATTTTATTATGTTAACATAAAGACATAAAAAATATGATCAGAATTACATAAAATAAAGGGTTTAATATGATAAAAACCAACATGTTTTTCACATTTTTACGGTTTAGTCCCTCCGTGTTATTTTTACCAATAAAATTCTTAAGCATTTTAATTGTTTGTGATTTTCGGAATTTTTCTTTACTTTTTCAAAAAAGTCTTCAAGTTCGTGGACTTTTCGGAGAAAATAGTGAAAACATATTGGTTTTTTTTGTGGAAAAAATCAGGGTTGATTATGAAAAAATAAATTTTAGAAAAACCGGATTGAAAACAATAACTTGAGTACTTTCTCTAAAAATGAAAAATTTACACGGAGGGACTAATCGCAAAAAAAAAAATGAAAACATGTTGGTTTTTTTCATATTAAACCCTAAAATATACAAAATAAATAACAACAATCAAAATTCAAATTCTAAACAAAAACCTATGTATGTGATAATTATATATTTTAAAACAATTAAAATAAATTAATGTGAAAACCAATTATATATCCAATTAAAAAAATCATGTTCAGCTTATGCGATTAAGACATAAATATGTTTTCAAAAGTTATTAACTTTTCTAATTAGGCAACGTTGCAATAATAGATGTGTGATATGTAACTTAAATAAGTCAAATGTGGTTGGAAGGCAAAAAAGAATTTTAATGGCTGCTATCATTTTTATTAGAAAACAATGAACATTAAATTGAAAAAGGGTTTTCCACAAAATAACAACGAACTGGGTGTAATTTTTTTTATTACAATACTTTATTAAAAGTTTAGTCTGAAATAGTATTTTAATATCTGAATTTTTTATTAGAAAGATTTTCATATATATCCCTCCAAAACTTCATAATATCGTATATACCCAACTTAAAATTTTAATATCATATATGTCCCTCCAAAATATCATAATATCATATATACTTAATTTTAATTATTAATATCACATATATCTCTCTTAAACATTATTAATATCATATATACCCATATTCATTAATTTAATTATTTTTTTATCATTTAAAACTCATAATTAATATTGCTTATTAATTAATGACCAATATAACCTTACTTATTTCTTCTTTCAACTAAACTTCAAAATATCATGTTTATCCAACTTAATTTAAGATCAGATGATACAATTTGATTACAAACGAGCAAAAACATAATACAATTTTTTTATTGTTATTGTTAATTTGTTTTACTATGAAGAATTTATATAGTAAATCTTAAAAACATAAACTATATAAAATTATTAAAAGGGATATGATATTTTAAATTAGAGTAAATTACAAAAATAGTCCCTATGGTTTATATGAAATTATGGAAATGGTCCCTCAACTTTAAAAGTTACAGAAACAGTCCCTCAAAACACTGTTTCCTTGCGATTTCAGTCCTTTGACCATTAGTTGACTGTTAATTTTTTTATAATGACAATTTTACCCTTTCTATAGTTACATTATTAGTCCCTAATATTTCTAACTATTTTCAATATTGGTCTTGAAAATTATTTTTGCTTTGTTATCTTTTTTAAATATACTTATTACTTTTTATATATTAAAATACAAAAGATTTATTTATTTGATAAAATTTAATTTATTTTTTTAAATTAGTGTTTGGCTTTTACAAACGAGTTAATATTAAAAAAAATTATACGAACTTTTTTAGTTTTCTTGATTTAACTACTAATTTGATTTTAAACAAATCATTGACATTTTCAATTTTTTATTAATTTAATTCTTAAACTTTTAGTTTTACTTGTTTAGTCGCTCATCTTTTGCTGCTGGTTTGATCAGTCAAACAAAATTTACGTAGGTTTCAAAATTTTACTGTAACTTATTTTTATTTTTGAAGTAGTTAATTATGATTTTATCATCATCATCATCGTCATTGCTAGTGTTATTATCATTATTATAATATATACACATGTACACAAATATCTCACCAGCCATAGTAACAAACTCATTTTAATTATACTTGTGGCTGCTAATTTATCGACAACAAGCGCACCAACGTAAACCTTCAGGTTGATGCTCTACTTTCGACCCCCTCAAATGTATTTAATAATGTTTATACTTTAATTTATGTATAGTGAATGATGAATATGATATAAACATTATTAAAATATAAACATTAAACATTATTAAATACATTTGAGGGGGTCGAGAGTAGAGAATCAACCCGAGGGTTCGGACATCGGTGTGCTTGTTGGCGGTAAAAGTATCAGCCACAAACATAATTGAAATGAGTTTTTTAGGTTGGGAAAATACTCGTGTCCATGTGTATATATTATAATAATGATAATAACAATAGCAACGATGATGATGATGATGACGACGACGACGATAATAATAATAATAATAATAATAATAATAATAATAATAATAATAATAATAATAATAATAATAATAATAATAATAATAAAATCATAGTTAACTACTTAAAAAATAAAATAAGTATTAGTAAAATTTTGAAACCCACGTAAGTTTTGTTTGACTGATCAAACCGGCGGCAAAAAATGAGTAAATAAACACAAAAAAAAAAGTTTAAAAATTAAATTAATAAAAACATAGCAATTGTTAATGATCTGTTTAAAATCAAATTAGTGGTTAAATCGAGAAAATTTAAAAGGTTCGTATAATTTTTTCAATATTAAATAATTTGTAAAACCCAAACACTAATTTTAAAAAATACAAATTAATAAATTAAATTAAATTTTACTAAATAAAATAAATATTTTAGTTTTTTAATAAACAAAAGTTAATAAGTATATTTAAAAAAGATAACAAAGCAAAAACTAATTTTCAAGACCAATATTAAAATTAGTTAGAAACATTAGGGACCAATAATGTAACTATAGAAAGGGTAAAATTGTCATTATAAAAAAATTAAAAGTGTGAATTATAGTTTCATATCAATCATACAACATATTAAGAACAATAACAAATCAGTAATCAAACAACTAACCGAATGGTTGATTATCAGAGAATGTCGATTATAAAAGCTTGAGAGAATATTTCAGAATTAGTAACTGCTATCCTCCGTACAAAAGTGCAAAATGTCAGATCCTTTTCTATTGAAAGTCAAAGATACTATTTATATACATATTTGACAACTATCAAAGAAATACAAAACAACCCCTAGACTTTGTTTCCATCAATTAAAACACAACCTAACATTCTCCCCCTTTGATGGAAAGACCAAAGTCTTTAAATTGATAAGCCCAGCTTTTGTTCAAATCTTCTAACACTTTTACGATCTGAGAGCCTCCATTCTATCTTTGAAATAAACTCAACCATGAGTCTTCGGTCGTTTACAGATAGAGCTCCTTTCTTCGTTTTTCTTTTCTTATCAGCTGCAAGTTTTCCTTTTAAACCATTCAAAACTTTATTCAGAGTCCCATCTGAAAATTTATTCAACTCTACGCTTCTCATAGCTCTCAGCTTCTTGTTTTTATCTCTGTACATAACTGCTGGATGCTTTACCATGACAACTTGGAATTCTTTCAACTCGCCAGCAAACTTGATATCTCTGTGAGGAGCTGTCATGTTGATCTTCCTCATACCTCGTTCAACACCTATCTAAAGATCCTGCACTGACATCAATACCAACTTGGTATGCATGAAATGAAAAAGTGTCTTAAGTGCAAATCTACAGTGTTCATTTCTTTTGTTTCTGCACAACTCATCAAATAGATCTTCAATGTCAACCAGGTGCATATTGAACATATCAGCTTCTGTGAACGTGTAGGTGTTTCCATCGGCTCTAGTAAGAGTGAAAGTTGGATAGAAGATCTTAACAAATCTGTCCTTTTCTATTTTCACCAAATCAACTATTCTGAACTCACTCTTAACCTTCTCAACTTCTTGTGTTTTATTCCTCAGAAAGCTGGCATAGTTGACCAGATTCGGCATATTCGGCTCTAAAACCCTAAATAGCTTGAGAAAAGAACAGGGTGCTTGTTTCTTGCAAAATATTCGTTTTTCAAGAATATCTTCGATGTATGGCATCTTGTTCCTTTTTCTAATAAACTCTGCCGATCTATTCTCAGGAAGCTCAAGTTTCTTCACTTTCTTTTTACTGATCTCATCTTTGTTCAATAGTGTCAGCATGTCTTGAATTTCCCTCTGAACAACCTGTTGTGCTTCAAATTCCTCCTTAACTTGAATAACCATCTCAGGCTTTTCAACCATTGGTGTTGATTCAGTATCTTTCAAAATCTCCTCAACTAAACCTTCCTCTTCTTCAATCCTTTCAGCTCTAAAATCAATATCAGTCAAAGCAATTACATCATCATCTTCAGACACTTCAATATATTCCTCTCTCTTCTCCTATACCTTGTATACTCAACTCATGATGCTTGTCTTGAACATCTTCATCAGAATCAATATATTCTACAAAATGGTAAATATCAGACTGAATGTTCAAAGGAACTGGAACATCTTCATGAAGAATCAATCCCAGCTCACTTTGTTCACCAGCCGATTCTTTTGAGCCCCCAGCCTCTCTCTCTTGAACTTCAGTTTCTTTTTCTGGGTATGTAATCATCAATACCCCAGGTGTAGATTCATCAAGCTTTCTCCTCTTCTCCCCCTCATGAGGAGCATCATCGGAGTCCTCATCATGCTCATCATGTTTCATCTTGGATGAGGAAGCTTGAGCCTTACAGGTCTCTTCAACTGCAGCAACCC
>JAANYP010004727.1:0-13064 GCA_020465985.1 Centrapalus pauciflorus
AGTTTGCAAATACCAACAAGTTAGAATTTTTGTCTGTGTGCCTTGATCATAAAAGTATGTCTATGTCTGCATCACGTAAGATGATTTCCTGATAAATAAAAAGGCCAAGGGATATTCCGAAATGTAGAATGTTTAAAGGGGTAAAATACCAACAATCGGCTAAATGGGTATGTCACGACAAACAATCAAAGGAATTCAAAAGAAAAATTCCTAAGTGTGAAAGTTTAAGTACTGAAAGTTAGTATCGGACATCGCTATCTGATTGAACCTTTCTTAGACTATACTCATCAAAAATATGTTGTTAAGTATTTAGCTTAGATTGTAAATTTTTTCTTAAGTCTAGATTAAATTTTTGGTCAAAATTTTATTTTACTTTATTTTATTTTATTTTATTTTTACCTTAGTTTATTTTATTTTATCTTATTTAGGGTTAGTTTAATTTTTACTTAGGTAAAAGGTCAAAAATATCTGAGGGTGCATTCAAAGTTGGATAAAATAAACATTGCGTGAAATATTTGTGCTTAGGGTAAAAGAATTGGCATAGTTTATCTTGTTAAACAATACCGTAGAAAAAGGTTGGAAAAAGTTGAAGTTATTTCAAAATTTTCGAAATTTTTCTAAGTGTTTGGTGGTTTCGAGTTTAGGACAGACTCGAATATGGAAGGATTCGAATCTGTCAGTAGATTCGAGTCAACCCTTAGACTCGAAGGTTGGTAGTATAAATAGGTCAACAGTGAAGTCATTTATTTCTTACTGTTTTCGATTCTACTTCCTCGAATCTAAGATCAGCGATTTCGAATCTATCCTCGAGTCTACCGTATCTCTCCTAAACGACAATTTGTCGAGTTTCAAGCTAGTGTGTTCGATTCTACTACTGTATCTAGGTATAATCAACTTGATTGTACAAGTTTCATGTAGTTTTATACACAATTTCAGGCCAAATCGTCGATTTTTGAAGTTTTATGGGTCAAAATAGGGTTTTTGCTAAATTACCAAGTTTGGACTTATAAAAGATCAAATTAAAAGCATAAATCAATGATTAGAACCTAGTTGAACTAATGTATGTGATTTACCAAGTTCAAAATGGTTAAAATCTTGGGTTTTTGTTGAAACAAGGGCCGACGGGGCTTCGAGTCTGTTCTTGGACTTTCGAATCTGTTCATGGGTTTCTCGATTCTGTCATTAGATTCGAGATGACCATGCTATTCGAATCTGTCCATTAGACTCGAATAGGGACTCTTCGAATCTGTCCATTACATTCGAATATGGACACTTCGAATCTATTACTTTCGAATCTGTACTTTATTTAATTTGTTTAATTTAAATTTTATTAAACTTGTGGAAATTTAATTATGTTAGATTTTGTATTTAATAAAGTACAAAATAAAACAAATTTGAATTTAAACAAGTTTATTGATTTTTAATGAGTCTAACAGTTTTATTTATTGTGCAGATATGGCGATTCGCGCTTTTGTCCCTAAACATAATATGGTCCTTAATCCAGACATGAATCTACCTGAGGCGCAGGGATTCCGCGAAGTACTGGATTTTCTAGCTGAATCAAGGATAGAACATGCACTATGGCATAATGTGCAGCTAGTGTTACCCTACATCCGTCAATTTTATGACCATCTGCAAGTAGACTGCTCGGTCACTCCGACAGTTCTACGCACTCGCATTGAAGGACAACCGTTAGTATTTTCGGCTGATATGATTCGTCAAGTGCTGCAGTTGGGCACTCAGGAACAAGAAGCTGGTCCTAAAGAATTTCCGTTGAATATAAGGCAAGCGGCCTTTCAAAGAATGGGGTACAGCCTCGATGTGACGAAAGTGTCATACATGAAAAGTGGTTTGATAGGACAATGGAGGTTTTTGGCGCATGCATTTATGATGTGCTTTGCTGCGAAAAAGGCAGGATTTGACTATATTGTCGCGAAGATTCAATCGGGGATTGTCGCAATGGTGTATAATCGCCCATATAGTTTTTCTGAGATGATCTTTTCGGAGTTTGTTCATCAGTTATCTGCTCCCGAAAATCAGCAGTTTTTGCTCTATCCGAGATTCATTATGATGTTGATCAGACACTTTTTGCCGAACTTGCCAATAACGAATGACTTTCAAAGTGTCGCCATCATGGACAAAAGGATCTTTGCTGATTGTTCCTCACACCGAGGAAGATTGGCTGTTCCTGTTGCTCGTCCTTTGTTCGGAGCTATAGTAGACAGGGAATTTCAAGCCCCAGGTGATGCCAACTGGGCAGGGGTAGTTGATATTCAACAACAGCAACAGCAACAGCAACAGCAACCGCAACAACAACAACAACAACCACGTGCACAGCCACAAAGGCGAAGACAAAGAGCTACTGCGAGTCAGACTCAGGCATCAAGGCCTTCCATAAGTCAACAGCCAGAGGTATAGGAAGCAGGGCCTTCAAGTGCCGTTCCAGAATCCGAGCAAATAGCCCAAACTTTGGAAGAAATCTGGGCGTCTGGACCTCATGCCAATGAGGAAATAACTGCAGAGTTAGTTGATCAGTTATTACAGCCTCCGGAAGGAGCAGAAGATGTGTTTAGGCAAGTTGAGGAATATGAACCTGAGCAAACTGGTACTGACTTGTCATCTTCAGCAACTGAGTCAGAAGAGATGGAGGAGATAGAAGTTGAAGCTCCAGAGTCAGTGTCTGCAGTTCCTGAAGTTCAAATTGGAACTTATGGTTCGCGATTGATTATAAATGAAGGTGGTTATAGGAGACAAGTGGACAGGGAATTGGAGGAGTCTGATTTCGAAGAAGAGGAAGTTCCTCACCTAGTGACAAGGCAACGGGCCAAACGTCACAGGTTCATGCAAGGATCCTCTTCAGCTTCAGCAGAACATCCTGAAATTCCTCAACCTCAGGACCCTCAAACCACCATTCCACCATCCCCACCTCATGATGAACCATACATTCCATCGCCGATCATTCCAACTCCAATTCAATCCATCCCATCAACCTCATCCTCATACGCCGACAATCAAAGGTTTCTGCAGCTAAAAGCTAGAGTTGACTTCCAAAATATCCAGATCTTAGGCCTAACAAAGGCAATCGGTGAGATTCAGACTCATAATGCAAATCTTGATAAGGAGAATGCCGATCTAAAGAAGATTGTGGAAAAAGTTCAGGAAGAGAACTTAGAGCTAAAAACCTTTGTTTGTGATCAGTCTGCTGAGATAAGGTCGATGCGCTCCCTAATTGAGCAGTTAATGAAAAATTTACAGGCTCAGGGGGAGACATCGTGCCGAGATCAGGAAGTGCAGAGAAGAGATGATACTGAAGGCGATGATCCCGGTGCAAATAAAGAGTTTGAGTCTGTAGATTTTCCTGCAGCTCAAGTTACACAAGTTGAGGGGGAGCCTAGTCAAGGCGAAGGAGAAAGGGGTGAAGCTAGTTCATCTAAACAGCCTTCAGACTTTGAGATCAGTGAGATGATTGAAGCACTCATGGATCTCGATGATGATGCACTGGATGGAGGTTTTGATTATGAAGATGAAGAGCTTGAAGAAGGAGAGTTTATTCCGGAAGAGATAGTAGATTGGCAACCTGAAGATGAAGTAGTAGCTGATGAGGATGATGAAGCTGACGAAATAGTTGTACAGCAGAATCCTATCACTGACACTTATATGATAGATGGAGATAGAATTGTCGATGTTGACATAGTGAATGCTGCTTTGAATCCTAAGTCATCGACTGAAGAACCAGCAAGAGAGCTAAGTAACGAAGAAAAAAGGAAGCTATGGTTCAGAGCCGAAGAGAAGGAGTTAGCAATTAGGAGATCAATGAAAGTGCCTGGTACAGGGAAGCTATCTGAGCGAATCTTAAGTTGGTTCTTTGACAGAGATCTTCAACTTTTTATAATTAAAAGAAAAGACGGGCTTCAGTACATTAGGCGAACATTGAAAGCATTCAACACCCTTCCAAAGATTGAAATCACAGCGCTTGCATGGAAAGATCTGATAAATATTGGTGATGATCCTTATGCGAATGTGATTGAAAGAATAATAAGAAAGGAGGGGAGATCTAGGAAGTTTGAACGGTTGAGTCCAAGGGTCGGAAGAAGAGTCGAGGATAAGTCACGTATAGATCCTCTTACAGGCCGACCTTGGATGAGGATTCAGTACAAACCAGTGAAATGCCTGAGGAAGGTACCTCTGAAGAAAATGCCACAGAATGTTTTGCAAAATCTGAAGTGGTGGTATGCTGACACGGAAACTGGGGAAGCGGTTATGGAAGACTTAGAAGAAAAAGTTATTCTTAGAGTCTATGACCCGCTTCACCTGGTGAACCTATCTAAAGAAGACCTGCAGATTTTGTATAACTGTAAGATTTCCAGTGACGCACATATGGATACTGAAGCTAGTAAGTATGAAAATGTGGTCAAGGTATGCGTTGAAAAAGGTCTGTATGCTGGTAGTGTTTTGAATCAATAATAAACCATGTTCTCAAATCAAATGTGTGAATTATTAGAAGCTATCGTCAAGGGGGAGTCTGTTGGTACATCCCGTGTGACGATAGCAGTCTAAGTTGTCTTACATTGTGATTTAGCATATGTTTGGTATATATATTATGTATGATTGATGTTTATCAGTGTTTGTATGTTTGAACTTGATGTAACGTATTACAAGAAGTTCAAACATAAAGCTCAAAGATTAAATCAGTCATAAGGTAATATCATAAGTTTCAAACACTTAGTTGTATATGTCAAAGGCTAGATTCGAATTATATGGGTTGACATTCGAATCAGTGATAGATTCGAATGTAACCATAGATTCGAAAATAGGCTAGATTCGAGTCTGTCAGATGGACAGATTCGAGGTTGGCCCACAACAGACTCGAATCAGGGTCTATAATTAGGGATAGACTCGAATGATTAAGGGACTTTTTGCAGAATTCGTGAGGGATTAAGCAAAGGGCGATCTCGAGTTTATCAGCTAGGTGAGTGTCGTTTCGGAGAGAATTAGTATGTAGGATCGTTCGTGTGTCGTTCGTTCAGCGTCTAATAGTCTCCGTGTTCCGTTGGTTGAGAGTTGTCCGTCTGACCGTCAACGAGGATTCCGCACTCGTTCACGGATCCGCGTCTAGATAGATCTTGCAGTCGTAGACCTTACAGATGTACAACTACTAGAGATAGTAATGGAAGGTCCTTATGTGCCAACCTCTGTTACTACCATAACTCCTACTGTTGAAGGAGCTGCCCCTGAAATCAGAACCTTTGAGAAGGCTAAAGCTCAATGGTTTGATGAAGATAAAAGACTGGTTGCTCTGGATGCAAAGGCCAGGAATAACCTGGTTATCTCACTGCCTGATGATGTGTTCAAACAGGTTGAGAAGATGAAGACTGCGAAGGAGATGTGGGATACTTTATGTACCGTCTATGATGGACCCACAATCACACTGGACAACAGGATTAACAATCTTGTTAGACAGTATGAACTCTTCTTTGAAAAACCAAAGGAGACACTCCCAGAAACCTACACCAGGTTTACTGCTCTTGTTAATGATCTCAAAGCTGTTGGGATCACAAAGGACAGCCTGACCCTGGTGAACAAGTTCTTGGACATCTTGCCTGAAGAGTGGAACTACTTTTCTACCATATTGAGAAAATCAGGTACCATCAAAGGTATGGATCTTGTAAACTTATATGGATCCTTACTAAATGATGAGCAGTCAAGGCAGCAGAAGAGAAATGCCTTGGAAATCTCCAAGAGAGGTGCTGCCTTTGTGGCCATCGTGAGACAACCTATTGGGCAGGTATGTGATGTGTACACACAACCTAATCAACAGGCTGATGATGAAAAAGAGGAAATGTCTAATCAGGAAGACAATGCAGATCTTGCTGAGCTTGATGATGAGCAGATGATAGCAATGCTTGTCAAAAGGTTCAACAAGAAGAGGTTTGGAAGAAATATGCTACAGGGGAACTCAAATGCTGTCAAGAAGAAGGCATTTGATAAATCTAAAGCTGAGTGCTTCAAATGTGGCAAAACTGGCCATAGAGCTGCTGATTGTGTGTCAAAAGCTGTTGGACAGTCTTCCAAACCATACAAGACTAACAGGGACGATGGCTATAGGGTTAAGTACCTTATGACCATGGCTAAGCTGAAAAAGTTGGAAAACTCTGTGGCTTCCAACAAGCAAAAGGGACTGATGGCAGAGACATGTGACTGGGAGGAGTCTGATTCATCCTCAGATGAAGAAGACAACAATTGTTTGATGGCCAATACTGATGTCCCATCAACTAGCAATTTCAAACAGGACTTGGCTGAAGCTGAAGCGTTCAGCAGCTTGGAGAACTGGAACCCTACAATGATGTAGAAGGTACAAAATTTTATGGCTTACAGTTCTAATTAAAAAGTAAAAATGTTTGAATATATGCTGGTTGATATAAAAGCTGCTGTTAAAAAGTATAATGTTTTACTATCTGAAATATCTAAGCTTAAAACTGATCTTGAAATTAAAACTAGTAAACTGGACAGTTTTCATAAGTTGGAAACTAAGCTTGATGAACTAAAACACATCAACTCTTTTTACTGGAAGAAAAGAGAGAAACAGATGTAAAACATGCAAAGCTTCAAAAGATAGTTGACTCTTGGTGCCAATCTGCACAAAAAGTCAGCAATTGCACCAGTCAGCAGATCCCTGCATAAATCCAAGCCTATCTTGGAGGGGATCTTGACAAAGAAGCTTCTATTGTTGAGATAAATAATCTGAAAGATGACTTATCCACTCTTGGTGAGCTTCCCAGTACTTTCATCCAGAATGTTAATGGAAAGCTGATCTCAACAAACAGGTTTGTCAGGCCTCAAAATACCGACAGCTTGTGTGAAAAAGGCCAAAAGGCTGAAGATGGAATGTGTTCTCCATCAAATCAGCCTGCTAAGTTCTATGCTGATTCACACAAGCAAAAGAAAGGAAAACATACTCAAACCTGCAGCTGTGGACAGTAAACCTGTTGACAAAACAGGGTCTGGGTCCAAAGCTGATGGTAAAAGACATGTTAATCCTTTTGATGCTAAACATTTTGAAAATAAGTTTTTAAAAGGTAAGCAGCCTGCTTTCAATAAGGGTAAGTCTCATGTTGAAAACAAATTTGTTGTGGTTTTAAATAAGTTTTCAAATCATGGTGGAAAACTGGTTATAAATGAAAATAAGTCTTTCAAAACCAGAAACAGTCACTATGCTGATAGGCAACATCAATCACATCTCAGTAAGGGCAAAGGCAAAGCCATTGCTCAGCCTGAGAAATCTGGGAATATGTTTCCCAAACCTGTGGAAGGTCAAAAACCAATCAAGCTTCCTGTTTTTTACATCTGTCCTCCCAAAAAGAGGAAAGAAGAAACAGGCAAAGCTGTTGCTATTGTGCCACCAAGCTGTTGATTCATCGAAATATATTAATAAGTTTTCTAAACCTGCTGATAAAATCAACAGAACTAATTCAGAATGTGTTTCTGCAAGCTCTTCTTCCAAAAAGGCTAAAAAGAGAAAATGCTATAAATGTGGAAAGAAGACACACATGGCCAAAGACTGTCCTAAAACTGAGGACATGAGGCCTGTTGACTCTACTAGTTCCATCATTGCTAAAATAAGCAGTGTTGGAAGTAACTTAGTCAATGTGAGTGGTATCCAAACTGATACCATTCAAATAGGAAATATTAATGTGGATATCACTAGTCCATCAACACATGTTGATGAAGTGGGAGAACTCATCATTGTGATGAGTTCCCCTAAAAGTAACTAATATTTTCCTTTGACATGCTGCAGGACAAACAACCATCCCAGGTTTGGTACTTGGACAGTGGCTGCTCAGGGCACATGACAGGTTGCAAGGACCTGTTGAATGATCTCAGGCCTGAAAAAGGGCCAAAAGTCACATTTGGTGACAATGTATAGGGATCCACTAAGGGATATGGAACTCTTAAAGCTGGTGCTGCAGTGTTCAAAAGAGTAGCCTATGTGGTTGGGCTGAAACATAACCTTGTTAGCATAAGTCAACTGTGTGATGCTGGCTACAAAGTTAACTTTGATGAGCACCTGGGTTACATATTGGATCCCCAAGGCAAAGTTGTGATGTGTGCTCAACGGAAGAAAGGTATATATGTTGTGGACATGAAATCTGTTGATCCCACAACTGAAACCTGCTTTCTCACAAGAACCAATGCAGACCTTAACTGGTTATGGCACAAAAAGCTGTCACACCTGAACTTCAAGAATATCAAAAAACTCTGTAAGAAAGAGTTTGTAACAGGTTTGCCTTCTATGACCGGTAACATCCTAATGTTAAATTACTGTATTTGAGGTTTATTAGTTTAAATTATATTTTAAGTTGGATTGTATTTTGATTAATTATAAAAGTTGGTTATGTTATTCAGAAATTTATGATTTTAATTTATTAAGTTAATAAAAATATTATTAAGTGGTTGAGATGATAAATAAAGATTGAATCTGTATTTAATGGAATTTAAGAATTTGATTACTATTCTAAGGAATTAAGAAATTTTTGATATTCTGGTTTTAATTATTTATATAAGTATGATGATTATAAAGAAAGTTTGAAAGTTGAGGGGTTAAATATGTTAAAAGTGGAAGGGGGAGATTTAAAAGACATAAGTCTTTCATTTTAAGTTCATTGTCTCTGCTCTCTCCTTCTCTCTAAAAGAATCAAAAACTCACGGTTCTTCATCTTCAAATCGAGAATCCAAGAAAACATCGAATTGGAGGCTGAAACTTCAGATTCAAGTCGCTTTGAAGGAACTATAAACATTACAAGCATCGATTTAAGGTAATTATCTCTCTAAAATTCGAAATTAAAGGTTTATGATTCGGGTTTTAGATGAAAACTGAATATGAAATATTGGGTTCAAAATGTATATGCATGTTAGAAATTATTATGGGTTTGAGTAAATCAAGTGTTGTGGGAGTTATATGCAAAATTTCAAGTCTTGATTCAAGCTATAAGTATGATTTTCGAAAGATAAAGTCGTGGGTTCTGTTGCATATATATATACCGAAACTACATATGGGGTACCGAAACCTTGATGGTTTCGGTATTAATTAACTGAAACCTTCATAAGTACTGAAACCCACCCACAATACTGAAATCTTTATGTGTGTAACCAATGTGCCTGTTGTTTCACAATTCCCGGATGTGTTTCCGGAAGACTTATCGGGCGTGCCGCCTGAGAGACAAGTGGAATTTCATATAGATTTGATCCGTGGAGCTGCACTGGTAGCTCGTTCTCCGTATCGCCTTGCTCCTACTGAAATGAAAGAGATAATGACATAACTCCAGGAGTTGTTGGATAAGGGCTTCATTCGATCGAGTTCATCGCCGTGGGGAGCTCCTGTTTTATTTGTTAAGAAGAAAGATGGCACGATGAGGATGTGCATTGACTACCGGGAGCTGAATAAGTTGACAATTAAGAACAAGTATCTGTTGCCGCGGATAGATGACTTGTTTGATCAGTTACACGGAGCTTGTGTCTTTTCTAAGATTGACTTGAGGTCAGGATATCATCAGTTGAAAGTTCGGGAGGAAGATGTGCCTCAGACAGCTTTCAGGACACGTTATGGGCATTACGAGTTCTTGGTTATGCCATTTGGGTTAACCAACGCCCCGGCTGTCTTTATGGACATGATGAATAGGGTTTGTAGACCGATGTTGGATAAGTCGGTGATTGTGTTCATTGACGATATTTTGGTATACTCTAAGTCTGAAGCCGAACATACTGATCATTTAAAAGAATTGTTGGAAATACTAAGAAAAGTGAAGTTGTATGCCAAGTTCTCAAAATGTGAGTTTTGGCTGCAACAGATTCAATTTTTAGGGCATGTGATTTAAGGGGCTGGGATTTCTGTAGATCCAGCCAAAGTTGAAGCGATAAAGAATTGGGAGCCGCCTCGTTCAACTACTGAAGTTAGAAGTTTTCTGGGGTTGGCGGGCTACTATAGGAGATTTATAAAGGACTTTTCTAAGATTGCAGTTCCTTTGACTGCACTAACAAAGAAGAATGCACCCTTCGCATGGGAAACATTACAGCAAGAAGCATTTGAGATCTTGAAGAAAACACTAAGTGAACAATCGATACTTGCTCTACCGGAGGGCAATGAGGATTTTGTGGTGTACACAGATGCTTCAAGGTTGGGGTTAGGTGCTGTACTGATGCAACGGGGAAAGGTTATAGTGTACGCCTCGAGACAGCTTAAGCAGCACGAGAAGAATTACTCAACTCATGATCTTGAGTTGACAACTGTCACTTTTGCACTGAAATTGTGGAGACATTATCTGTATGGAACTAAGTGTCAACTCTATACAGATCATAAGAGTTTGAAGTACATTTTTAGTCAGAATGAACTCAATATGTGGAAGAGGCGTTCGATGGAACTTATAAAGGATTATGATTGTGAAATCCTTTATCATCCCGGAAAGGCTAACGTGGTAGCCGATGCTTTGAGTCGCAAGGCTTATACTAAGGATTGCTGCTATATGATGACGTCCACAATGTTAAGTTCCACAATCATTGATGATATTAAAGTTGCACAGGTGGAAGCTTTGAATGAGGAGAATGTTGGTGCTGAGGATATTAGAGTACAGATTAAGAATATGGAAACAAGTGAGTCGGGATTGAAAGGTGTATACGGAAGGATATGGGTGCCAAGGTTTGGGGGCATGAGAAAGGTAATCATCGAAGAAGCACATCAGTCTAAGTTTTCTATACATCCTGGGAGTACGAAGATGTACAATGAACTTAAAGCGGACTTCTGGTGGCCGGGATTGAAAAAGCATATCGGCCAGTACGCTGAACGATGTTGGACTTGCCGGCTTGTGAGAGCCGAACACCAGCAACCATATGGCAGTCTGCAACCGCTTCCCATTCCGGAATGGAAGTGGGAGCACATAACTATGGACTTTGTTACGAAATTGCTGAAGACTAGGCGTCAACACAATGCAGTTTGGGTGATAGTTGATAGGTTAACTAAGTCCGCACACTTTATTCCGATAAGAGAGAGTTATTCTTAGGAAAAGTTGGCACAGATTTATACGGTTGAGATCGTTGCTAGACACGGAGTACCAAAGTCCATTGTATCGGACCGGACCAGCCGGTTTACTTCAAATTTCTGGTCGGCATTACAAGAAGGGTTAGGAACGAGGATCGCGATGAGTACAGCTTATCGTCCACAAACTGATGGCCAAAGTGAAAGAACCATCCTAACACTTTAAGATATGATGCGGTCATGTGTATTGGATCTCGGTGGCAATTGGGATGATCATTTGCCACTGATAGAGTTCTCGTAAAATAACAGCTATCATGCAACGATTAAGAAGGCACCTTTTGAGGCACTATATGGGAGAAGGTGTAGGGCTCCTACTTGTTGGAGAGAAACTGGAGAAACGCCGATTGCTGGGCCGACATTATTACAAGAGACAAACGTGAAGATACAGCTGATTAGACAGAATATGAAAGCGGCCCAGGATCGTCAGAAAAGTTATTATGACAGGAGGCACAAGCCAATCAGCTTTGAGGTGAATGACTGGGTTTACTTGAAAGTATCACCTATGAGAGGTGTTACTCGTTTTGTGAAGAGAGGCAAGTTGGCTCCAAGATTCGTTGGACCATTCAAGATTTCAGAGAATCTGGGTAATCAGTCATACCGTTTGGAATTGCCTAAAGAGATGTCGGGCATACACCTGGTGTTTCATGTTGGGAACCTTAGAAAGTCTTTTACTACTGAGAATGAGGATTGGGCTGACCATTCTGAGCTGCAAATTGACGAAAGGATTCGATATGTTGAAGAGCCGGAATGTGTGTTGGATACCAAGATGAAAAAGCTAAGGAGCAAAGAGATCGAAATGGTGCTAGTACGTTGGAAGCATCATAAAGGAGCAAATCACACTTGGGAGACAAAGGCGGAAATGTTAAGGAAATATCCGCAACTGTTTGAAGTCAAATAACTTCGAGGACGAAGTTTGAGCATGATGGAGCCCATGCTGTAACATCCTAATGTTAAATTACTGTATTTGAGGTTTATTAGTTTAATTTATAATTTAAGTTGGATTGTATTTTGATTAATTACAAAAGTTGGTTATGTTATTCAGAAATTTATGATTTTAATTTATTAAGTTAATATAAATCTTATTAAGTGGTTGAGATGATAAATAAAGATTGAATCTGTATTTAATGGAATTTAAGAATTTGATTACTATTCTAACGAATTTAGAAATTTTTGATATTCTGGTTTTAATTATTTATTTAAGTATGATGATTATAAAGAAAGTTTGAAAGTTGAGGGGTTAAATATGTTAAAAGTGGAAGTGGGAGATTTAAAAGACATAAGTCTTTCATTTTAAGTTCATTGTCTCTGCTCTCTCCTTCTCTCTAAAAGAAACAAAAACTCACGGTTCTTCATCTTCAAATCGAGAATCCAAGAAAACATTGAATTGGAGGCTGAAACTTCAGATTCAAGTCGCTTTGAAGGAACTATAAACATTACAAGCATCGATTTAAGGTAAATATCTCTCTAAAATTCGAAATTAAGGGTTTATGATTCGGGTTTTAGATGAAAACTGAATATGAAATATTGGGTTCAAAATGTATATGCATGTTAGAAATTATTATGGGTTTGAGTAAATCAAGTGTTGTGGGAGTTATATGCAAAATATCAAGTCTTGATTTAAGCTATAAGTATGATTTTCGAAAGATAAAGTCGTGGGTTCTGTCGCATATATATATATACCGAAACTACATATGGGGTACCGAAACCTTGACGGTTTCGTTATTAATTAACTGAAACCTTCATAAGTACTGAAATCTTTATGTGTGTACTGAAACCCCTAGCATATACCGAAACCTCCCCCCCCCCCCTACCGAAATGCAATGGTGAACTACTGAAACTCCTTATTTACTGAAACCATGGATGTATCGAAACCCATAAGCATGTACCAAAACCTCCCTACCGAAACAGTAAGAGTACTGAAACTTATGAATAATAGTGAAACCTTTGTACTGAAACTCTATACATGTACTGAAACTAG
>JAANYP010004727.1:13657-34281 GCA_020465985.1 Centrapalus pauciflorus
CTTATTGAAACCTGAAAATGATTTTGCAATATCCGTCTAAAGCTGTTCTATATGTTGCATGTGTTGCAACTAAGACAGTTTGTCCAAGCTGCTCTGTCTGCTGAACAGGCTGGACATAAACTGTCTACGCTGCTCTACACTGTTGAGCACCTTGGGCATTTTTAAAGTGTTCTGTTCTTTGTGAACAGAACCTGTTCTTTGTGAACAGGCTAAAGACTTTATGGAATTTGTTTCCAAGTCATCATGTATTATTTTTGACTACAAGATCAGTTTACAAAGTCGAAGACAAAGTGGAAAACAGAACTGCTCAGCCTGCCCACGCTGTTCTGTAACATGAAGACAAAAGGATATTTAAAAAAGGGTGACAGACGTTTTTCTTATATCAAAATAGGCCTTTACAGGGAAGAAAGACGCAAAGTTGACATTCCTAAATTAGTTAAAGGCAATGCAACAGTAGACAAAGTAAAAAGACAAAAGTTCTGCACATGTGAAGACAAGTCTGCTTTTCAGAAAAGTGCAGAAAAGGTTATGTTGTCTTTTCAACAAGACTTTTCCTTTTCATTCTGTCCAATGAAGATGTTTTTCTGAGATTCTCTAAGTGAATATAAAAGGAAGCTTCTAAGGTCAGAAAGATAGGTGAAGAAAGCTAAGTGCTTAAAACCAAGAGTGAACGTGCAAGTGTGATCTTCATGCATGCAAGTCTTCTGTAAAACAGCATCTGTGTGTCTAAGCTGTTTTACCTAAGATGTTCCTTAAGTCTTGTAAACACAGTGAGTGCTTCTTAGTGAGTGTATTCATTGTATACTAGTTCGAGTCTGTCTTAGACTAGTAAGCATACTGTTGTATCTGTCATCTCAGCTTGAACTATTCCGCATTCAAGCTTGTTTGTAATTAACAAATTGTTGATAATACATACAAACATTGAGAAAAAGAGTGTGTAGTTTTTAAATTGTTGTATTCACCCCCCCTCTACAGCTTATAACTATATACTTTGGGAACCTCTCGGGACCTACATATATATATAATAAAAACATTTAAATCTATAAGAAATAATAACCTTAGGATAGATGGAGGGTTTTTACCAATTAAGGTGAAATTAATTAAATTTAAGCAACATTAAACCAATATTTAGTATCACATTAAAGCAATTATTCAAGTTTGAGAAAATGGATAGTCTACTATTATTAACCTTTTTTTTTGAAAACTAAAACAATATTTAGTTTGATATTAAAACAATTAAGCAATTATTTAGTATAGGAGAAGTGAATACATTAAAAACAATTATGACATGAATATTTATAACATGAATATTTATGACATGGACTCAACTTTACATGAGATTTGTCCTCACATTTATTACATGGAGGACTCAACTTTTATATATATATATAGATATATTTAACTTAGTTAAATACCTCTTTCACACTTTTGTATAATACATCTTTTAATTTTTATCATCCAAATAATTTAAAACATTTATATCATATTTAACTCAATTAACTTAAATTTCATTAATTAATTAAATTATAAAATAAATAATGTAATAAAATTACATTATTAGCTCAAAATCAAATATTACATGTTTAGCCAAAAGCTAGGTTGTCACAGAATGAGCTCCACCACGCACAAACTTCGTCCTCGAAGTTAGCTATGTTCGAACAGACTTGGATATGTAGCTTTCATGACATCTTTAGATTCCCAAGACTGATGCCAACCTTTGTGGTGTTTCCACTGGACGAGCATCATCTGTATTTCCTTATTACGAAGGTTTTTGGTCTAAGAGTCCAGGAAATACATTCCGGCTCTTCAACCACTCGAAGCTTTTCATCAATCTTCAGATCAACAAGTGGTATCTATACTTCTCTTTCATCAGCTAGGCTCTTTCGTAGATGACTAACATGGAATACATGATGTATTCCCGCTAGGTCTATTGGCAATTCAAGACGATAGGATTGATTCCCTATCTTTTCATTGATCTTGAACGGACCGATGAATCTCGGAGCTAGCTTATTTCTCTTTATGAATCGCACCACGTTCTTCATTGGGGATACTTTCAGCATCACCCAATCATTAACTGCAAAACTTATTGATCTGTGCCGATTGTCATAATATGACTTCTGCCTGCTTTGAGCTTCAAGAATGTTTCTTCAGACCAGTTGAATTTTCTCATGAGTCAACTGTAGAAGGTCAGGACCTGCTATAGGTGATTCACCTGTTTCGCGCCAACAGGTGGGAGTTCTGCACTTTCGACCGTATAAAGCTTCAAAAGGAGCCATCTTAATCGTTGAATGATAACTGTTGTTGTATGAGAATTCGAAAGGTAAATGGTCATCCCAATTACCACCCAGATCTAGAACGCAGGCTATCTTCGAGAGTAAGGATAGTACGTTCACTTTGGCCATCTGCATTAGGGTGATAAGCTGTACTCATAGAGATTCGAGTACCCATCCCGTCTTGCAGCGCTTTCCAAAATCTCGAAGTGAAACGACTATCACGATCAGGGACGATAGATTTCGGCACACCATGACGAGAGATGACTTCTGTGATATACATCTGTGCCACTCTATCAAGAGAGTATGTCTCTTTCATCGGTATGAAATGAGCTGACTTTGTTAATCGATCCACGACTACCCAGATGGAGTCGTGCTGTCTTTTGGTCTTAGGCAACTTGGTGATAAAATCCATGGTTATATGCTCCCACTTCCACTCAGGAATTGGCAGTGGCAGTGGTTGCTTATCCCCGAAGGGTTTCTGATGTCTTTCCTTAACCATTTGACAGACTCTGCAGCTTTCAACATATTGACCGATGTCCTTTTTCATTCCTGGCCACCAGTAGTCAGCTTTCAGATCGAAGTACATTTTTGAGCTGCCAGGATGAATCGATAACTTGGACTTGTGGGCTTCAGATAGAAGAGTGTTGCGAATAGAACCATATTTAAGAATCCAGATTCGGTTCCCTTGAGACATTGAAGTCCCAAATGATTCGTAGACAGAAATTGAAGTTGCCCTTTTAGATTTTCAGAACAAAGGTTTTGTTCTTTTAAAGCTTCGGCTTGAGTTGATTTGATGTCTTCTATAAGATCAGAAGAAAACACAATAGGAGTCAGGGCATAGCAACACTTTTCAGGATAAACTTTTCTACTCAAAGCATCCGCGACCACATTGGCTTTGCTGGGATGATACAGGATATCACAATCATAGTCCTTGATAAGCTCCAAGGACCGACGCTGTTTCATATTCAGATCCTTTTGAGTAAATAGATGCATGAGATTTTTATGGTCAGTGTACAGCTGACACTTAGTCCCATAAAGATTGCCGTCAGATTTTCAATGCAAAGGTAACGGCAGCCAACTCAATATCATGAGTTGGTGCACTTTTCTCATAGTCTTTCAATTGCCTTGAAGCGTAGGCAATGACTTTTCCCCTTTGCATGAGGACACAACCTAGACCAGTACCAGATGCATCGCTATAAACGACAAAATCATCATTGCCTTCTGGTAAGGCTAGGATTGGCGCTTGAATAAGTTTCTGCTTTATAGTTTCAAATGCCTCTTGCTGTTTATCAGCCCATACGAAAGGTGTATTCTTTCGTGTTAGCATTGTGAGTGGCACAGCAATCTTCGAGAAGTCCTTAATGAATCGTCGGTAATAACCAGCCAATCCGAGGAAACTTCTGATTTCAGAGGCATTACGAGGTGTTTGCCATTTCTGAACGGCCTCAACTTCGGAAGGATCGACTGAAATACCCTCGCCAGATACAACATGGCCAAGGAATTGGATCTAAAAAGAAATCAAAGTAGAATTTCAAGTTTTGTTTGAAACAAAGAACGCTTTGAGAAGTAATTCAAGACAATATGAAGTTGTAACTGTCTGAGCCAGAATTCACATTTAGAGAATTTTGTGTAGAGTCTTTCCTTTCTCAATAACTCTAGCAGTTTACGCAGATGATTAACATGATCAGCCTCCGTTTTGGAGTAAATTAGGATATCGTCTATGAATACGATAACTGACTTATCCAGCATTGGCGCAACACACGATTCCTGAGATCCATGAACGCCGCTGGTGCATTTGTCAGACCGAAAGGCATTACGAGAAATTCTTAATGACCGTATCTCGTTCGGAAAGCTGTCTTTGGAATATCCTCATCTCTCACTTTCAGCTGATGATACCCAGAACGAAGATCAATTTTAAAGATGTAGCTTGCTCCTTGTAGTTGATCAAATAAATCATCGATTCTGGGCAGAGGATATTTGTTTTTGATGGTGACTTTGTTCAACTCCCGATAGTCGATGCACATACGGAGAGTTCCGTCTTTCTTCTTAACAAACAAGACAGGTGCACCCCACGAAGATGAACTACGTCGGATAAAACCTTTTTCTAACAGATCTTGCAATTGCTTTGACATTTCCTGCATCTCTGCAGGCGCAAGTCTGTAGGGAGCTTTAGCGATTGGAGCCGCACCAGGAACTAAGTCAATGCCGAATTCAACTTGTTGTTCCGGTGGCACTCCAGATATATCATTAGGGAATACGTCTGGGAACTCACAGACGATCGGAATATCAGAAATGGTTTTCTTGTTATCTTCAGAGACAGTTTCAGATGAGACAAAACACAAGTAGGATTCATGACACTTAGACAAATATTTACGCGCTTTCTCAATAGTGATGAAGCAGTGAGCACCTTTTCGATTGTCGCCTTTTATTTCTAACACTCGGCCGTCTGAAGACTTGATCCTGATGATTCGGCGGTTGCAGACGATTGTAGCTTCGTTGTTCATTAACTAGTCCATGCCGATAACGACATCAAACTCTTTCAATGGAATCGAAATGAGATCGAGGATGAATACGACGTTAATAACGAGCAGAGTGCAATTTTGGTAAACAGAATCAGCCATAACGTAATTGTCACTGGCCGTCTCAATATCAAGTATAACGGAAAGCTTCGATGGAGATTTAGACAGTCTTCAAGCAAAAGTAGTTGATATAAAGGAACAACTAGCACCGGAATCGAATAGTACACGAGCAGGTATCGAATTTAACAAAAACATACCGGTAACCACATCAGGAGTTTCCTTTGCTTCTTCGGCTGTTATCTGAAATGCACGGGTTCTTGCAGTTGGAGTTGCGGCTGAACTTTTCATCATAGAACCTCCAGCTGATGACTGCGATTGGCCTCGCTGTCCACTACGACACTGATACATGAAATGTCCACGCTTCCCACGTTTCGCACATCCAAGTCCTCTCTGAGGACATTCTTCACTGCTGTGGCCAATTCTGCTACATGCATAACAATTTACATCATTGGGATTGCACATTCCCGTGTGTGATTTTCTTCACCTTTTGCAGAATCGCAGTTCATTCGTTAGAGAATATGCTTGAGCTTTCTGTGGTGAACTATATTGTTGAGATTGTTGGGGTTGCTGGGACTGGGACTTATTTGGCTTATAGAATCTGCCGAATCTCTGCTTCTTTGGGGGAGATGGACATGTCGGGTTCGTTGATGGAGCATAGAGTTGATCGCCATACTCTAGGTATCCCCTCTCAATTTGTTTTGCCGCTTCAACCTTTTCTAGGTAACTCTTATACTTTATCGCGCTCATTGGGTGTCGATATCTCGGGTTAAGCCCTCCGCGGAATCAATTCATCTTTCTTTCTTCAGTGGCTACTTGATATGAGGAATAGCCACAAAGCCGCGAGAATTCATGCTCGTACTCATCTACAGTCTTGGTTCCCTGAGTTAGTTGCATCAGTTGAACTTCCATCTTGTCTCGTTGATCAATAGGACAATATTTTGCATTGAACATGTCTAGTTACTGGTCCCACTCTAAAGTCTGTATGACTTCCTCGCCATAAATACTTCTCTGGGTTTTCCACCAGGCACGGGCAGCACCGACGAATAAAGCAGATGCGTAACTCACTTTCTTGGATTCTAAGCAGTCAGTAATTCTGAAAATTTCTTCAGTATGGCTTATCCAATCCATTTCCTGGATTGGGTTGACTGTACCCTCAAAGTTAAGGGCACCGCTCGCTTTAAAATCTTTAAACTTACAGCCTTTTGGCTGTGCAATTTGGGTTTCAGGGTTCGAGTTATCAGAATCAGATTCATCATTCTGGATTTGCTTATCTTTTCTCTTACTCTTTTTATCAGCACGTCTTTTTTGCTTCGGCCTCATATCTAGCCTGAAGCTGTTCTTGCATATTCTTGTTTTGTTGTTCAGAATGTTGGGCTAATAGTTGTTGCATCATTTCAAACATTTGTTGCGGGGTCATGTTGTTGGGAATGTCACCTGATCCTGACATCTTTTACTGAAAATTAAAATCATTTAACTATCAGTTTATAGACTTAGATCTATGTACCCTTTTTCCCATCCTAACAGTCTGTACATCCTATCTCAGTTCAAACCACCTAAATAATTGATGCATATGTATTGCTTCAGTTTGAGACCAAGTATTACTCACGTAATACTTGATTCACTCAAACTATGGGCTTTGATACCATCCTGTGAAGACCACCCCTTACGGGGCAGTTGTCACGAGTCTAGGTCCCTCATCATGCAACTCGATATCAATCATAACTAAGATAGAGTAATTAAGTTGCGGAATTATAAATTAGAGTACAAAATATTAGGATTAAGTTTAATACAGTTTACAGTTTTCAAATTAAACTTATAAAGGGCACAAGTCTAATTTAATTCATGTCATCATACAATCAAGATAAATCTAACCAGACCACCACATTGTCATCTTCTAATCAGTACCAAAAGGGTTTGCTGAGTAGAGGTCTATGAAAACTTCTGTCTTGATCTTGTAAGACCTAAGAACTAGGTCCAGCAGGTGACTTTCCTTTATCTTTTCCTATAAAAAGTGTGAACAACATCTGTATGCAAAGCTTAGTGAGAATATAGATTTTCGGATTACATGCATTATCAAGCGGATCATGGGTCTAGCGTGATATGTCTTGACTACCGCTACAGCCACTCATGATTGAGACATAGTAGTCATAGAGTCGAATGATGTTCAAGCCATGCTCACGCTTTAATCGTGGGGATCAACCACATAATGGGCTAGCTAGCAGTAAATCAACATGGCGGAACATCGGAGTATCATACCAACTTCAATAGAACTGCTGAAATAGAATGGTCTAGAACAATAGACCGTCAAGGCTAATCATTCTAAGCTGAATTGATATGTCAAAGGATGCAAGCAATAATGAAAGCATAAGTCATCAAGGTCATGATAGCAATAATCTCATAGCAATATCTGAAATGAAATGTAAATTCAATTTCATGCGAAATGATAAAGCCAATAGCTATCATGATCCACAGGGCATCAACGAATCATGGTGTGCACAGGTCACAATCCAGCTGATGATATATGATTGTCAAATTAATCTATCATCAACACTATGTCTTAACCGGAAATCTCGCATGTAAAGCTGAATATCTATAACTCACTGATTCTTGTGGTCTTTATCAAGCAGATTTAAAATCCACCACCTGAGTTATCCCAGGATTTATCTTTAAATCTTTGTCTATCTGATCTCTGTCAATTCTTTTCAATTCTGTGTCCCGCTTTAAATATCTTTAAATCTTTAGATCTTTGTTCAGAATTTAACTTAACCTGTCAAGATTTATATCTTATCATATCATTAGCTTTTAGCTTTAAAAATCTTTATTTTATCTAATTCTGATAACTGATAACTCGTCAATCATTTTGCATTTGCTTTGATTCTTTGAAATCTTAATGAGATATAAATATTAATATATCTCATATTGCTTTAATCAATCTTTCCTCAAAAATTCATGGGTATTGTACTTTTAAAATGTCATTTATTTGTGATAATCAAACATCCGAATTCGGACCCCTGGTTTGGACCATCTGGATTGGTCATCCGGATTCGAACTAATCCGGATCAGGCACCCGGATTCGGACCGAATGACTAACCCGAATATGGACAAATCCGAATTCAACGAGGGTCCGAATTAGCATATATCCGAATTTGCAGCATCCGAAACATAGGCTCCGAAACATGGGATCCGAAATGGGGCATCTCATCCGAATTCGGCTCAACCGAATTCGGATCCCACACCTTCATAATTTCTAGAAAATTGTTCTTGGTGTTCTATGTCATATTCTTACACATTTTCTCCCAAAATTCACTAAATACATATTTATGAACATGCAACTTATAATAAGGCTTTATAATCATTATTAATGTGTTTTTACACTATTTTTTCTATCAGTAACATAATTTATATGATCAAAATCATCCAAAATAAGCATTTTTGTCAAGAACACAATTTCACACAAAAATTCAGATCTTGGACTTATTGGAAAATCTATCGATATGGTACATCTACTTTTTTAATTGTCTATATGGTACGTGTACTTCAATTTTCTGTATCGATATGGTCATTCTACATAATAGAGCCCGGTTTTTATATACGAAACAGGGTTCTAATGGTATAAAAAACAGGGGTCTATTACAAATATGGTCATATCGGTATGAAAAATTAAAGTACAGGTACCATATCGACATTTAAAAAAGTAGACGTACCATATTGATAAATTTTCAAAAGTAGGTTACTATTGTATGGCTTTACCCCTTTTTGTTTCTATGAGTTCTCTATACTTAGATTCATGATTATCTATCAAATATATATACATGCAACCAACAAATTCCCATGTTTTAAATCTTTGGTTTCGGTTTTTCTCAAAACCGAACCAAACAACATAAAAATTGAAATTATAAGTGATTATTACCTTTAAATCTTGAAATTTCTTGATGTTTGATGATTCTTGTTACCTCCTATTGTCTTGAATCTTCCATTAATTGCAATTTATGGGTTGTTGATGAAGATTTGAAGGATGAACCGTAGGTTAGAGAGAGAAAGAAGAGAGAGAGTGATTTTCTTAATTATGTGTTTTAATGAGTTTTAAATGATCATTTTCTTATATATATATATATATATATATATATATATATATATATATATATATATATATATATATATATATATATATATATATATATATATATAACTTAGTTAAATACCTCTTTCACGCTTTTGTATAATACATCTTTTATTTTTTATCATCCAAATAATTTAAAATATTTATATCATATTAAACTCAATTAATTTAAATTTCATAAATTAATTAAATTATAAATTAAATAATGTAATAAAATTACATTATTAGCTCAAAATCAAATATCACATGTTTAGCCAAAAAGCTAGGTTGTTACACAGATGGACATGAGTTTAGGATTAAATCGAAGTTCTGATGGGTCCTTGACACATACTTAGACATATATGAACAACCGAAGTTTAGATGGTTTGAATTTCGGATGGACCCGAAGTTTGGATGGGTCCAATGCAGATACTTACAATTATTTCATGCATATGACCCGAACTTCACGAGTCATGCGAAACTTTAGGTGCACCCGAAGTTGTACTTTAAACACATCATTTAATGTGTTCATGCACATGCAGACGTCTACAGTGCCATATGCACAAAATTGCATAAAAATGCAGATCCTAACTCTACAAATGATAACTAACACTTTTCCTAACTGCATGAACACTTAAAAGTAAGATGTAATAACCTAAAAAGATAAAAACCAGAGGGAAACCTTAAAAAATATATAGAATTTGAAAACTGATGAAATGTACGTTAAACTGAAAAATAAAATAAGAGAAGTGTTACCTGGTATGCGATTAGAAGGAATATGTAAGAGATCGTGGAATAATTGAGTGGAAACAAAGATATTTTGAGTGAATGCAGTGTGAGAATGGAGGTTTTTTGGTACTGTGGCCGTCGGAAATGTGTAGGGAGGAAGAAAAGATTTGAGCCCGTCCTTTTTATAGGAGGGGTTAGGCCGGGTCAGCCCAAGACCTGTGCATTTTTACAAATAAAACATTTGGGCCTTAGATTGGAAATTGGGCTTTAAGATTAAACAAACACCGTGGGCTTTGAATAAAATAAAAACTAACATTAAGAAAAACAAAGAAATGTTTTAACAAACTAAATTTGAACAAACTGTAACATCTTTTTGTGATTTTCATTTATAAATTCATTAAACAACTGAGTATAAAATAAAATGAATATAAAAATAAAAATAAAAGGAATGAGATATGAGGAAAACAAGAATGAAAATCATTTTTGAATTTTATGGGTATTTGCAAATGAAAGAATTAGATAAAATCTTTTTTGTATGTTTTAAGATTTTTCAAAGTAAGACACTAAAAGTAAATAATAATAACTTGAAAATAAATTTCATCTTTTCCTCCCCCTCAATTGAACAATTACCCTTTTAAATCAAATACAGAGCCCCTATAGAATTTTGAAAGTCCGACAATCCTGGATATTGAAGCTTCCCACTCAATAATGAACATATCACATAGCAATTGTCAGGTTCACCAACATTAAAAACATACATAGATAAACAAACACTGAAAATAATTTTGTGACACTTCCTTTATATTGATGTACCAGATATTTTCTAAATAAAGGAATTTGAAACAATTATGATAATTGTTTGAAATAGACTTATTTAAAGAAAATTTGATATTCAACTAGTGAGGGATTTAACATGCCAATTACAGATACTAAGAACCGAAAATGAGGTTCGTCTAGAGCCTTAGTAAATATATCAGCAAGTTGAAAATCTGTGCCTGCAAAATACAGTTCTATTGTCCCTTCTTCTACGTGGTCTGTAATGAAACGATACCTGATGTCTATGTGTTATGTTCTTGAGTGCTGCATGGGATTGCAAGATATATCGATTGCACTTCGGGAATCACAGTATATTGGGATGTTGGTGAGTGAAAATCCATAAATCACGTAACTGTATTCTCATCCATAGCACCTGAGAGCAACAACTTGCGGCTGCTACATACTCAGCTTCGGCTGTAGATGTGGATACACAGTTCTACTTTTTGGAAGTCCAACTTACCGGTCTGTCACCCAGAAACTGAATTCCTCCTGATGTGTTTTTCTGGTCTACTCTGCAAGCTGCAAAATCTGCATCTGAAAAGACGGTAAGATCGAAGTTGGTTCCCTTTGGATACCATCAATTACGATCGGGTGTACCCTTAAGATAACAATATATGCGTTTAACCACAGTAACGTGTGATTCTTTTGGGTTGGCCTGAAAACGAGCACAAAGACATGTAGGATACATTATATCCGGTCTGCTGGCCGTAAGGTAGAGTAAGGAACCAATCATCCCTCTGAAAGTTGTATTATCATCACTTTTCCCAGCAGGATTAGTGTCTTAATTAAGTTTGAAGCCATGAGAGTTGCGATAGCCGTGCAAGAGTCTAACTTATACTTCTTGAAAATGTCAAGCCTATTTCAACTAGTTCACAAGTATCCCATCTTCATGTTGTTTGACTTGTAATCCGACGAAAAAATTCATTTCCCCCATCATACTCATCTCAAACCTGGACTCCATTAGGGATGAAATTCCTTACAAAACATAGGGTCAGTAGATCCAAATATAATATCATCTACATAAATTTGGACTAGCATTATATGTGGGCCTTCCCTTTATGTGAACAGAGTTGTGTCCACCACACCCTTACTAAAACTGGTAGAAGTAAGAAAGTTCGAGAGGCTGTTGTACCAAGCTCGAGGTGCTTGTTTCAAACTATAGAGAGCTTTATCTAGTACATAAACATGGTCCGGTTTATGTGCATCAATAAAACCTTGTGGTTATTCAACATACACCTCCTCGTTTAGTTCACTGTTTAAGAAGGCGGTCTTGACGTCCATTTGGTACACTCTGAAGTCTTTGTGTGCCACATACGCCAAGAAGATTCGGTTAGCTTCAATCCATGCAACTGGACTGAAGCTCTCGTCGTAATCAATGTCTTCATTCTGTCAGTAGCATTTAGCGACTAGTCTCACCTTGTTTCTTACAACAATGTCGTTTTCATCTCCTTTGTTATTTAAGATCCATTTTCTCCCGATTGTAGTTCTGCCTTTTGGTTTGGGAACTAACCACCATACTCTTAGCTGTTCAAACTGGTTGAGCTCTTCTTGCATTGCTACTATCCAGTCAGGGTCTTTCAAGGGTTCATGTTAGGCACAAAAAGGCCTCAGTCAAACCTGCTCTACATCTGAGGGGGAGATTTTATAATCAAACCTGTTGATACATTTGAAGGTTGAATTTAAGGCCTGTTATATGCCTTATTGAAACCTGAAAATGATTTGCAATATCAGTCTAAAGCTGTTCTATACGTTGCATGTGTTGCAACCAAGACAGTTTGTCCAAGCTGATCAGTCTGCTGATCAGGCTGGACATAAACTGTCTACGCTGCTCTACACTGTTGAGCAGCTTGGGCATTTTTAAAGTGTTCTGTTCTTTGTGAACAGAACCTGTTCTTTGTGAACAGGCTAAACACTTTATGGAATTTGTTTCCAAGTCATCATGTATTGTTTTTAACTACCAGATCAGTTTACACAGTTGAAGACAAAGTGGAAAGCAGAACCGCTCAGCCTGCCCAAGCTGTTCTGTTACATGAAGACAAACGGATATTTGAAAAAGGGTGACAGACCTTTTTCTTATATCAAAATAGGCCTTTACAAGGAAGAAAGACGCAAAGTTGACATTCCTAAAATGGTTAAAGGCAATGCAACAGTAGAAAGTAAAAAGACAAAAGTTCTGCACAAGAGAAGGCAAGTCTGCTTTTCAGAAAAGTGCAGAAAAGTTATATTGTCTTTTCAAACAAGACTTCTCCTTTTTCATTCTGCCCAATGAAGATGTTTCTCTTAGATCCTCTAAGTGAGTATAAAAGGAAGCTTCTAAGGTCAGAAAGAATGTGAAGAAAGCTAAGTGCTTAAATCAAGAGTGAACGTGCAAGTGTGATATTCATGCATGCAAATCTTCTGTAAACAAGCTTCTGTGTGTCTAAGCTGTTTACCAAAGCTGTTCCTTAAAGTCTTGTAAAATACAGTGAGTGCATCTTAGTGAGTGTGTTCATTGTAATCTAGTTTGAGTGTGTCTTAGACTAGAAACCATACTGTTGTATTCTGTCATCTCAGCTTGAACAATTCCGCGTTCAAGCTTGTTTGTAATTAACATTTGTTGATAATACATACAAACATTGAGAAAAAGAGTGTGTAGTTTTTAAAAACTGTATTCACCCCCCCTCTACAGTTTATTACTATATACTTTGGGAACCTTTCGGGACCTACAACTGGTATCAGAGCCGTTTAGAGTGTGTGTCATTCTAGATCTCTCATAATCCCAAGTTTCCATGGACAACAGTGCTGCAAACTCTTCTTACTATGACAATGGCTCTATGGGCAAGCCTCCAAAATTTAATCATCAAAACTTCTCTGGTTGGAAGTGCAGAATGATGCTCTATTTAGAGAATCTGGATGTACAACTGCCAGAGATAGTGATGGAGGGTCCCTATGTGCCAACCTCTGTTACTACAATAACTCCAGCGGTTGAAGGAGCTGCTCCTGAAATCAGGACCTTTGAGAAAGCAAAAGCTCAATGGTCTGATGAAGACAAGAGAATGGTAGCTCTGGATGCAAAGGCCAGAAACAACCTGGTCATTTCTCTTCCTGATGATGTGTTCAAGCAGGTTGAGAAGATGAAGACTGCAAAGGAGATGTGGGATACTCTGTGTACCGTCTATGATGGACCCACAATCACACTGGACAACAGGATTAACAATCTTGTTAGACAGTATGAACTCTTCTTTGCCAAACCAAAGGAGTCTCTCACAGAAACCTACACCAGGTTCACTGCTCTGGTGAATGATCTCAAAGCTGTTGGGATCACCAAGGACAGTCTTACTTTGGTGAACAAGTTTCTGGACATTTTACCTGAGGAGTGGAACTATTTCTCAACCATCCTAAGAAACTCAGGTACTATCAGAAGTATGGATCTGGTCAATCTGTATGGATCCTTACTGAATGATGAACAATCAAGGCAGCAAAAGAGGAATGCCTTGGAAATGTCCAGAAGAGGTACTGCCTTTGTGGCTAATGTGAGACAGTCTGTTAATCAGGTGAGTGATGTGTTCACTCAACCTGATCAACAGGATGATGATAAGGAGGAGGTGTCTGAAGAAGAAGAGGCTGCAGATCTTACTGAACAAGATGATGAGCAAATGATAGCTATGCTTGTCAAAAAGTTCAGCAAGAGAAGATTTGGAAGAAGTTTGCTACAAGGAGGTGCAAGTGCTGGCAAAAAGAAAGCATTTGACAAATCCAAGGCTGAGTGCTTCAAGTGTGGCAAAACGGGCCATATAGCTGCTGACTGTGTGTCAAAAGCTGTTGGTCAGTCATCCAAACCTATCAAGACTAACAGGGATGATGGCTATAGGGTTAAGTACCTTATGGCCATGGCTAAGCTGAGGAAATTGGAAAACTCTGTGTCTTCCAATCGCCAAAAGGGACTCATGGCTGAGACATGTGACTGGGAGGAATCTGATTCATCATCTGATGAAGAAGATAATCAGTGTCTGATGGCCAACTCTGATGTCCCATCAACAAGCAGTTTCAAACAGGACATGGCTGAAGCTGAAGCCTTCAGCAGCTTGGAGAACTGGAATCCTACAATGATGTATAAGGTACAAAATTTTATGGCTTACAGTTCTGAAGAAAAAGTTAAAATGTTTGAATACATGCTTGTTGATCTGAAAGCTGCTGTTGAGAAGCATGATGCTTTATTATCTGAAATCTCTAAGCTTAAAGCTGATCTTAAAACTAAAACCAGTAAACTGGACAGTTTCTATAAGTTGGAAACTGAGCTTGATGAATTAAAACACATCAACTCCATTTTACTGGAAGAAAAGAGAGAAACAGATATAAAGCATGCTAAGCTTCAAAAGATAGTTGACTCTTGGTGCCAATCTGCACAAAAAGTCAGCCATTGTATCAGTCAACAGATCCCTGCTCAAATCCAAGCCTATCTTGGAGGGGATCTTGACACAGCAGCTTCCATCGTTGAAATAAGTAATTTGAAAGAAGACTTGTCCACTCTTGGTGAACTTCCAAATACATTCATCCAAAATGTGAATGGTAAACTTATTTCAACAAACAGGTTTGTCAGGCCTCAAAATACTGACAGCTTGTGTGAACTCAGCTCAAAAGCTGATGTTGGAGTCTGTTCTCCAAAACAGCCTGCTAAGTGCTCTGCTAGCTCACACAAGCAGAAGAAAGGAAAACATGCTCAAACTGAAGCTGTGGATGCTAAGCCTGTTGACAAAACAGGTTCAGAGCCCAAAGCTGTTGGTAAAAAGCATGTTAATCCTTTTGATGCTAAACATTTTGAAAATAAGTTTTCAAAAAGTAAGCAGCCTGTTTTCAACAAGGGTAAGTCTCAGGTTGAAAACAAAACTGCTATGATTTCAAATAAGTTTTCAAATCATGGTGGTAAGTTGGTTTTAAATGAAAATAAGTTTTTCAAAACCAAACACAGTGAGTATGCTGATAGGCAGCATAAATCACAACTCAGTAGGGGCAAAGGCAAAGCCATTGCTCAAACTGAGACAACTGGGAATAAGTTTCCCAAACCTGTGGAAGCTCAAAAGCCAATCAAGCTTCCTGTCTTTGACATCTGTCCTCCCAAAAAGAGGAAAGAAGAGACAGTCAAAGCTGTGGCCTTTGAACTTACCACACAAGCTGTTGATTTTACAAAAAATGCTAAACCTGAAAGAATCAACAAAAACAGCTCAGAATGTGTTTCTGAAGGTCCTTCTTCCAAAAGTACTAAAAAGAGAAAATGCTACAAGTGTGGGAAGAAGACACATCTGGCCAAGGATTGTCCTGAACCTGAGGACTTGAGGCCTGTTGGCTCTGCTGTTTCCCTCACAGCTGTTACAAGCAGTGGTGGAAATGACATAGTCACTGAGGATGGTATTCAAACTGATACCATTCAAATAGGGAATATTAGTGTGGACATTCAAAATCCATCAACAAGTGTTGATGAAGTAGGAGAACTCATCTGTGTGATGAGTTCCCCTAAAAATAACTAATAATTCTCTTCTCACTCTGCAGGAAAAACAACCTTCCCAGGTTTGGTACTTGGACAGTGGCTGCTCAGGGCACATGACAGGTTGTAAAGAACTGCTGAGTGATCTCAGGCCTGAAAAAGGGCCAAAAGTCACCTTTGGTGACAATGTACAGGGATCCACTGAGGGATATGGAACTCTTAAAGCTGGTGCTGCAGTGTTCAAAAGGGTAGCCTATGTGGTTGGGCTAAAACATAACCTTGTTAGCATAAGTCAACTGTGTGATGCTGGCTACAAGGTTAACTTTGATGAGCACCTGGGTTACATATTGGATTCCCAAGGCAAAGTTGTGCTGTGTGCTCAACGAAAGAAAGGTGTATATGTTGTGGATATGCATTCTGCTGATCCCACAACTGAAACCTGTTTTCTCACAAGAACCAATGCTGATCTAAACTGGTTATGGCATAGAAGACTGTCACACCTGAACTTCAAGAACATCAATAAACTCTGTAAGAAAGAGTTGGTGACAGGTTTGCCTTCTATTACTTTTGCCAAAGATAGATTATGCACAGCTTGTGAGAAAGGCAAGCAGAGAAAAACATCTTTTAAATCCAAACACAATTTCTCTATTGATACTCCACTCTTCTTAATCCATATGGACTTGTTTGGACCTATTAATGTCCCAAGTCTAGGAGGAAGAAGATACACTCTTGTAATGGTTGATGAGTTCTCCAGGTACACATGGGTGATCTTTTTGAAGAGCAAAGGAGAGGCTGCGAGAGAAATTATTGGATTTGTTAAAAAGATGGAAATGCTGAACTCTGCCCAAGTAAAGCAGCTTAGAAGTGATCATGGTACTGAATTCAGAAACAGTACTCTTGAAGACTTCTGTGAAGAGAAAGGTATCAGTCAAAACTTTTCAGCAGTAAGAACTCCTCAACAAAATGGAGTTGCTGAAAGGAGAAACCGAACTCTCATTGAAGCTGCCAGAACCATGCTGTGTGCATCAGGTTTGCCTTCATCATTTTGGGCTGAAGCTGTCAACACTGCCTGCTTCACTCAAAACAGATCCTTATTGGTGAAAAGGTTCAACAAGACCCCCTATGAGCTGCTCAAAGGGAGAAAGCCAAATGTCAGCTATTTCCATGTGTTTGGATGTCCCTGTTTCATTCTGAATCAAAGGGACCAGCTGTCAAAATTTGAACCTAAAGCTGATGAAGGAGTGTTTGTTGGTTACTCTTCTATCTCCAAAGCCTACAGAGTATACAACAACAAAAGAAAGGTGATAGATGAATCTATCAATGTCACCTTTGAAGAGTCCAAGAATGCCTCCACCAAAGCTGTTCCTGAATCAGTTTCAGGAGACCTCAACTTTGATGATCTGATGCATTCAATCAATGAAGAGGACTCAAAAGCTTCCACTACACCCAGTGTGGAACCTGCTAATCATAATGGACATGATGATGATTATGTCAATACACCCTGTGTGAATAAATGTACTGACTTAATTACAACTGCATGTCCAGAACCTATCAATGCTGATTTCCCCAGTTCCTCTGCTGATATGTTCAACAGTGGTCAGACATGTTCAACAAGTGAACAGGCTCAAGACAACAGTGTGTCTGAAAATCTTGAGAGCTGTTCAACAGGACCTGCTGAAGATGTTAACAACTCTGGTAAGTCATCATTGAAAAATGATCCTAAGTGGATCAGGTGTCACCCCAATGATCAAATAATTGGTGACATCAATAAAGGGATACAAACTCGGTGGGACAGCTTAGGGAACTTTTGTATGTTCTCTAGTTTTGTTTCACTGATGGAGCCAAAGAAGGTGGATGAAGCACTAAAAGATGCCAATTGGATCACTGCCATGCAAGAAGAACTCAATCAGTTTGAGAGAAACAAAGTATGGAAGCTGGTCCCTGCCCCTAAAGGAAAAACAATAATTGGCACAAAATGGGTTTTCAGGAACAAAATGGATGAGCAAGGTCATGTCATTAGAAATAAGGCAAGACTGGTTGCTCAGGGCTACAGACAGGAGGAAGGCATTGACTATGATGAGACATTTGCTCCTGTGGCCAGGCTAGAAGCAATTCGTTTGTATCTAGCCTACGCTGCTCATAAGAGCATAAAGGTATTTCAAATGGATGTGAAGAGTGCATTTTTGAATGGGAAGCTGCAAGAAGAAGTATATGTCAAGCAGCCTCCAGGTTTTGAAAATGAACAACACCCAGGTTTTGTCTATAAGTTAGACAAAGCTCTCTATGGTCTCAAACAAGCCCCTAGAGCCTGGTATGACACTCTTACTGAATTCCTTATGAGCAATGGGTACTCCAGAGGTAAAGTGGATACCACATTGTTCATAAAGAAGGTGAAGTCTGATATTATGCTTGTTCAAATTTATGTGGATGACATAATATTTGGTTCTACTAATGAGCAACTATGCAAGAATTTTTCATTACTCATGAAATCCAAGTATGAAATGAGTATGATGGGAGAACTAACTTTCTTTTTAGGATTACAGGTTAAACAAACCTCCACTGGAATTTTCATAAATCAAAGAAAGTACACTTTAGATCTTTTGAAAAAGTTTAAATTTGATCAAAGTTCTCCTATTAAAACCCCAATGGCAACCAATGTCAAATTGGATGCTGATGCCAGTGGCAAAGCTGTTTCAGTAACAGCTTACAGAGGCATGATTGGGAGCTTGCTATACTTGACTGCTAGCAGACCTGATATTATGTTTGCCACCTGTTTATGTGCTAGGTTCCAAGCTAATCCAAAGGAATCACATCTTGCAGCTGTTAAAAGAATCTTCAGATACCTGAAGGGTACTCCAGGTTTGGGTCTTTGGTATCCCAAAGACTCAAGCCTTGAACTAACAGGTTATTCAGATTCTGATTTTGAAGGCTGCAGGTTAGATAGGAAAAGCACAACAGGTGGATGTCAACTCCTTGGTGGAAAGTTGATCAGTTGGAGTAGCAAGAAGCAGAACTCAGTGTCCACTTCTACTGCTGAAGCTGAATATATTGCTGCTGGAAGCTGCTGTGGGCAGATTCTGTGGATGCAGCATCAGCTTGAAGACTATGGGCTTGTGTATAGGAAAACTCCTATTCTGTGTGATAACACAAGTGCCATAGCCATCTCCAACAATCCAGTATTTCACTCAAGAACAAAGCATATTGAAGTCAGACATCACTTCATCAGGGATCACATCCAAAAAGGTAATGTGGAGGTAAGTTTTATTTCCACAAATGAACAGCTTGCAGACATTTTCACCAAACCTCTGGATGACACAAGGTTTAATTACCTTGTCAGCAAGCTGGGCAGGTTAAACAAGAGTGACTAAGTGTCTCTCAACGGTCTAATAATTCGTATGTCTCACACTGCTCACGTTTCTCTGAACAGCTTAGACAGAACAGGTTATACATGTTCTGTACTTAGTCATTTGTCTGAAAAACTTGAACAGCTTGAACATACAACAGGCTGAACAAAAACAGTTTAACCTGTTTATTCGTCCAGCCTGCTCTGATGGTTCAGTCTTCAACCTGTTCACTTCTTCACACTGTAACCTGGTCATCTATTGAACTCAACCTGTTCTCACAAAGGAGAGCAGGCTGAAGGAACAGTTTGAAGGAAGAACAGCTTGAAGACTGAGAACCTTGTTGACCCTGATCATCACAGGTTTGACCATCAGCGTAGACCAACAGTTTAATTACCTTTCTTCATAATTAAGTTTCTTAAATTATGTTTTATTTAACTTAATTACTGCGGATAATGTATGTTACGTGTGTTAGTGATCAAAAGGGTCAAGTGGTCTGACAATGTTTCTGACATGGACAACCGTTCCGTTTTCCGTTAACAAACATTTCAAATCAAACCGCCCAAATCTTTTCTCTCTCATACACACGACCATTCAAAATCCTATAAATACCACCATACTGTTTCATCTTCGTCTTCCTCATCATTCCCAGAAATTCTCAAGAACCCTAAAATCGACTTAGTGTCTTTTGCTTCCTCAAACCTTCAAATTTCTCAAATGGCTCACAGACCCAATCCCTTTCTGCCAGTTTTCGTTGGTGAGGATGTTGTTAAACATCCTTCTGTCACCACGATGCTGACCCTGAAACCCACCAACTACATAGCAAACCTCACAATCCCCAAAAATTATGTGGGGAAGGGTTACGATCAAATGGTGGAATTCCTGCAAGTTCATCCGTTGAACTATGCCCTGACTGCATCTCCTGGTGTCCTGTACCAGGAGATGGTATACGAGTTCTGGTACACCTGCTCTTACAATCCAAACACTAAGGTTATCAGTGGTACTATTCTCAATGGGACTCAAACCATTGAGATTACAGTCGATCTTTTGAGGGAAGTTCTTCATCTTCCAGTGGCTGAGAACTATGATCTCCCTCAGCCTGAAAATGAGCAAATGGGCAATCTGCTACGCTTCTGTGGTGTGGCAGAACCCAAGGTTGGAGCTACTTTGTACAGGAAGGAGTTATCACCTACTTACAACTTCTTATTTGCCTCTGTGGCAATGTCGTTCAGCAGCAAGGTTGTTTCCTTTGACCAACTTAGTAGAGATGAAGTGCCGATAGTCCTTCAGCTGGTGGATGGGACTACACTTGACATGGCCAAATGG
>JAANYP010004727.1:34780-67119 GCA_020465985.1 Centrapalus pauciflorus
TGTTCCTGACCCAGTCTCCCATCCAGTCCAAACAGATCCCCTCTCCTCTCCACAATCACCCACTTCATCCATCCGTTATCAAAGAAAATCATTAGCCAAAAAGAAACTAGCCCAGAAAACAGTCTCCTCTGTTCCCTCTCAACAGGGTTCAGTTGTAAAAGAAGCAACCCAAGCTGCCTCTCCTTTTTTGGGAGAAGGTTCAGCTCATTTGGAGCCTGCTTCACTCCAGCCTGAGTCACCCTTGAGTCAGCCTAGACCCTCTGGTTCCTCCCAACAGGAACCAGTTGTACAAATGGAGATACCCACATCAACTATCCCAGCCTCCCAACAGGCTGAGGATATTGAAAGACAGGAGCCCTCTCCGCTCCACACTGAGTCCACACTGTCCCCCACTCGTATCTCCTTACACCCTGAGTCTGCACGAGGTGCCCACGCTGCTGATATAGACCAATCAGCAGCTCAGCCTCAAACTTCTGTTCCCCATGATTCAGCTGTTCAACACCAAACAGCTGCTGAGGGACCAACAACACAAGCTGATGAACCTCAGGGAACATACCATCCCTCTGGTGAGGCTGATCCCTCAATGCAAATTCCATCAGCAGGTTTCACCACTGCTGATGTTGAAATGCATATCCCATCTCCCCATGATGAGGTGCCTTTAGACCAAGGCACTGCAGAGGGAACCACCACTGGTCTTCATGAGGGTGCTGCAACACAAGCAGCATCTGAGAGGCCCCAACCATCATCTCCTTCTCCTAATGATGCAGCTACAGCCGCTGCTGAAGGACCCCTTGATCCCTCTAACCTGGGCCACCTTACTTTTGCCCAGGCTATGGAACTATTGTCCAAAGTTTCTCTTCCTTCTCCCTCTCATCCTCAAACACCAACCTCATCATCATCTTCTCCATCTACTCACTCCAAACAGTCCACCCATACACCACCATCTCCCAAAGACCTGCCTTTGAAGGATCAGCTTTCATTGCTGACCAACAAAGTTGGTTCTTTGGAACATACCATGCACTCCCTACCATCCATAATCTCAGACTCTGTGTCTGAGCAGCTCAAAGGATTCTTTGATACGTTTAAAGAATCCTTCCCAGTTACTCCACAAGCTGACCACTCTCCACAGCTGCTTGCACTCACTGCACAGCTGCAAAATGTAACCAACTCTCTTTCCTCTATCCTCTCCTCACAACAGGACTCTGTGTCCTCTATGACAGCTATTTCTCAACAGCTGTCCTCTCTCCTCACTTCCTGTAATACTACCATTCCTTCCACATTGGCCAGCCTGAACACTCTTATAGGTTCTCTATCAAATTCTGTGTCATCAAACCTTGCTGATGTGCAAGATTCTCTTGAACTCCATCTTGCACAGCTCCAAAGTTTGTTGTTCACAGCTTCTGATAGAGACAACATTGTTAAGCTGACCACTTTTGCTGATTCCCATTCCTCTTCTCTTCAAAACTGTCTTTCCCAGCTTGGTGAGGTGAAGGACAACTTGGCTTACTTAGTGAACAGCCTTGTTGGTCCTAAACCTTCCAAACCTGCTGGCAAGCCTGCTGACTTTGTGTCTTCAGGCAGACCAGGGGTTGAAGTCGCTGCATCATCTCCTTCAAAGGGGGAGAAATCATCTGCCTCGAAGACTAAGTCTAAGGGGGAGAAGATTCCTTCTCCTAAGGAGATACCAGTGTCTGCAACCCAAACTGATCAACCAGCAGAAACAGGTGCAGCTGAAGGTGCTTCCCAAGCTGCTATGCCTACTCAGGCTGGCTCTCCAAACCCTGCTCAGTCTAAGGGGGAGGAAGTCATTCCTGAGGACAGGCCTAGCAGCAAAAGGAGGCACCTTATTCTTTCAGAGGAAAAAGAAGAAGAAGAAGAAGAAGAAAGTATTCCTGAAGCTGCTGTCCCTAAAGCAGCAGCTAAAGGAAAAGAAAAGGCAGCGGTGGATCCTATTGAGCAGAAACAGGTAGAAACTCAGTTTCACAAAGCCAGAGCCAAAGAGATGGGCCTCCCTATGCACAAATACTTTGAGTTTAGGGAAGAACAACTTAAGGCTCTGGAAGAGTTAAGAAAAGAAGAACAATCTGCCAAAGCTGCTAAGTCTCTTGCCCTCCAAGAAGCAAAGAAAATAAAAATGTCTACCTTGGAGGTGCAAAAGAAAATAATGGGAGCTGCCAAGCAATCAGCAGGAGAAAAAGGGAAGGAAGTGGAAAAAGGTACTCAGGTCTCAGTGACCAAATCAACAGTACCTTCTGCCAGAGCCAAATTCCATTTTGACAACTTGGCCAAAAAGAAATTTCATGATGTTGCCACTAGAAGGCTGGCCAAGGAAGGAATTGTCAAAGCTGTTCCCATATCAAGAAAAGGCACTCAGTGGAAACTTCAGATCACAAGGATGGGTGCAACAGGCCCTGAATTGGAATCATATGATCACGCTGATGTGGCTCAAATGGGTTACAGGGAATGGGTGGGACTGGCAGTTGCCCTGAGCCAGTCTAAGTCAGAAACGGCTAAGACTATCAGGGCATACATAAAGAAGCTGATGGAGAGAGTGAGTGAGTTGGGCCTGATCCCTAAAGAAGTCAAAGAGGGTGTCTCTTTGACATCCCCTAAAATCAAGGCCAGAAGGAAAAAGAGAGATTCAGAGCTGGAAGAACTCCTTATGATGATTGAACAAGGAGATTATGCTGTGGAAATTAAAGGAGTTGACCACAGCCTGCCTGAAGGAGTTGAATTTGAAGATGGCAAAGTGATTGAAGAGCCTGAGTTAGGGGCATTTTTTGTGGATCCCTTATCTCAGAAGAAATGTTTTCAAAGAGCTTCTGACCTACACAAAGTTGGTCTTAAGCAGCTTGCAGCCTTCAGAATTGCCACCTCCTTCAGTCAGTCCAGCCAATGGAGAGAAGCTGTCTGGGAAGAGCTGAAAGGATTTTATGACAGAGGTGAGCTCCAAAGTTCTAACTTTATGTTTCTTACAGCTGAACTTGAAGAACATGAAGAAACAAGGGAAGAACTTTTAAAAAGATTCAAAGAAGGGATGCCACCCCCTGTCGAATGAAGTCCACCTGCCATCTGGGTAGGTGAAGAATGGAAGCTGTCCATTAGTTGGACAGGCTTGCCATTATCTGCTCCCGTCTCAAACAGTCCAAATCTTGTACATAAGTTGTACACTCTGTACATTAGTTGTACACAATTACATTAGTTGTAATTTTTTATTTTTACATTAGTTGTAAAATACATTAGTACATTAGTTGTATTTTTGTAAGAACATATGTTGTTCTAGGTTAGTCAAGAATCAGTGTATATATAAACTGATCTTTTACTTTACTATAATGTTGTAATTTTATTTCAGCAAATGTACTGTAAAAATATATAGTGATTTTTGACAGGACCAGCTTGATCTGGTTATTGCAAATAGGGGGAGATTGTTAGGCACAAAAAGGCCTCAGTCAAACCTGCTCTACATCTGAGGGGGAGATTTTATAATCAAACCTGTTGATACATTTGAAGGTTGAATTTAAGGCCTGTTATATGCCTTATTGAATCCTGAAAATGATTTGCAATATCAGTCTAAAGCTGTTCTATACGTTGCATGTGTTGCAACCAAAACAGTTTGTCCAAGCTGATCAATCTGCTGATCAGGCTGGACATAAACTGTCTACGCTGCTCTACACTGTTGAGCAGCTTGGGCATTTTTAAAGTGTTCTGTTCTTTGTGAACAGAACCTGTTCTTTGTGAACAGGCTAAACACTTTATGGAATTTGTTTCCAAGTCATCATGTATTGTTTTTAACTACCAGATCAGTTTACACAGTTGAAGACAAAGTGGAAAGCAGAACCGCTCAGCCTGCCCAAGCTGTTCTGTTACATGAAGACAAACGGATATTTGAAAAAGGGTGACAGACCTTTTTCTTATATCAAAATAGGCCTTTACAAGGAAGAAAGACGCAAAGTTGACATTCCTAAAATGGTTAAAGGCAATGCAACAGTAGAAAGTAAAAAGACAAAAGTTCTGCACAAGAGAAGGCAAGTCTGCTTTTCAGAAAAGTGCAGAAAAGTTATATTGTCTTTTCAAACAAGACTTCTCCTTTTTCATTCTGCCCAATGAAGATGTTTCTCTTAGATCCTCTAAGTGAGTATAAAAGGAAGCTTCTAAGGTCAGAAAGAATGTGAAGAAAGCTAAGTGCTTAAACCAAGAGTGAACGTGCAAGTGTGATATTCATGCATGCAAATCTTCTGTAAACAAGCTTCTGTGTGTCTAAGCTGTTTACCAAAGCTGTTCCTTAAAGTCTTGTAAAATACAGTGAGTGCATCTTAGTGAGTGTGTTCATTGTAATCTAGTGTGAGTGTGTCTTAGACTAGAAACCATACTGTTGTATTCTGTCATCTCAGCTTGAACAATTCCGCAGTCAAGCTTGTTTGTAATTAACATTTGTTGATAATACATACAAACATTGAGAAAAAGAGTGTGTAGTTTTTAAATACTGTATTCACCCCCCCCCTCTACAGTTTATTACTATATACTTTGGGAACCTTTCGGGACCTACAAATCGACTCTTAGCTTTTATATTTTTCGGTTTTTAAGAATAAATTCGAATTTGATTATTTTTTGTGAATAAAGTTAATTTAGCCCGAGTTTTAACTAGATTAAGTATAATATAAACGAACCTAGGCTTAATACTTATTAAATTCGTGATTTATGGCTTAGAAATTCATGATTTAAAACTGTAATATATGAACAAATTCGAGATGCCAAGAACAAACTCGAAATACATGGAACAAACTCGATTTTTAATTAAAATCGAATCCCAAATTCGAATTTGACCATTAAATTCGAATGGTTTTCGAATTTAATATCCATATTCGACTTTAATCCTAAAGTCAAAGCACCATACAATTCGAATTTAATTATATATTCTAGAAGCATGGATCTCGAATTTAACCATATATTCGAATGGATGATTTGAATTTAATCACATAATCAAATATTGTTGCATTTAAATTTGTCCTATGTTCGAACCTAACATATATTCGAATTGTATTCTTTGAATTTAACCACCTCATTTGACTTCAACCACATATTAGAACTTAATGCATTTGAGTTTATTCTCATGCTCGAATTTAATATATAAATTCGAACCCCACACCCTAAATTCGAATATATTGAATAAAATACATGGACAATGCATAAATTAACAAGATAATTAGCAAAATGATTATATATTAATGTGTGTGTGTGTGTGTGTGTGTGTGTGTGTATATATATATATTGATCTTTTAAGAATATAATGAAACAAAGAATATGAAAGAAAGAAAGATAGATGAGTTAATCAGTTATCAGAATCAGATAAAATAAAGATTAAAGATAAAAGATGATGAGATTGACATGACATGATAATAATTCTGGACAGGTTCAGTAAAATTACTGAACATTGATACAAAGATTTAAAGATTATTGAAAGTGGGTCAAATGTTTGAATTGACAGAGAATTGATTGACAAAGATAAAATCCTGAGATAACTCAAGTGGCAGATTTTACATCTGTTTGATAAAGACCCCAACACTGTGAGTTTTAGATATTCAGATCTAACATGTTTGAATTTCTGGTTGAGACATATTGTTGATGCTAGATTAATTTGACATTCATATTATCAGCTGGATTGTGACCTGTGCACACTATGGTTCGGTGTTGCCCAGTGGATCATAATAGCTATTTGACTTATCACTTCATATGATATTGCATTTACAGTTCATTTCTGATATTGCTTTAAGATTATTGCTATCATGACATTGATTACGTATGCTTCATCATTGCATATATTTGACATATTGATTCAGCTTGATTAACCATAATTTGTGTATTGTTCTAGACCTGACTATTTCACCAGTTCTATTGAACTTGGTAATGACCTCCGATGTTCCGCCACGTTGATTTACTGGTAGCTAGCCCAGTATGTGGGTGATCCCCACGATTTAAGCGTGAGCGTGGCTTGAGCATCATCCGACTCTATGACTTCTATGTCTCAATCATGAGGGCTGTAGCGGCAGCCAAGACATATCACGCTAGACTTATGATGATCCGCTTGACAATGCATGTTTAATTTGAAAATCTATTTACTCACTAAGCTTTGCTTACGGTTGCTACATTCATATTTTACAGGAAAAGATAAAGGAAAGTCACCTGCCGGACCTAGTTCTTAGGTCTTACAAAGATCAGATCAGAAGTTTTCATAGACCTCTACTCAGCAACCCCTTTTGGTACTAATTGAGTGATGATAATATAATGGTCTGGGTAGATTTATCTTGATTATATGATGACTTGAATTAGATTAGACTTGTGCCCTTTATAAGTTTAATTTAAAATCGGTAATCTGTATTAAACTTAAATCCTAATATTTTGTACTGTAATTTAATATTCCGCACTAAATTACTCTATCTTAGTTATGGTTGATATCGTATTGCATGATGTGGGACCTAGACTCGTGAGAACTGCCCCATAAGGGGTGGTCTTCACACCATGTGTGTAAATTTTTTATATTTTATTTTATTTACTAAACTATTATATTAATCGTTGTTCTTGGTTCTGCTTCAAGTTTTAAATAATGGTCAACTCACATATAAATCTAAAAGTAAGATTTTGGATTGTCATTCGTTCCACTTGAAACAAATGAAATGATGTTGTATGTCTCCACCAAAAGCCTCTCAAAGCCCTCTTTCTCGAAGCTCTTGAACAGATCATGGCAAAATAAGGGTTTCAATGTTAGGTTATGTCACAATGAACTACAAAATAGTAAAAGCAAAACAAGCAATTGTAACTTATTCTCACATGCATAAAGATAATTTAATTCCAGAACTAATTAATCTACCATTAATGTCTAATACCGTTCTTTAAATAAAACAATGTTCAAAAAACACAAATTTTAGGAATACTATCCAATAACAAAAACTTTTTTCTAAAATTTATTTCAGTATCTAATTTCATCCTTACATCGTTTTATACACGAATTAATATTTTAAGAAACTTTATTAAAAGCCTTTTAATAATTATAGTTACTTAAAATACATCTTTGATAAAATATTGAAACTTCTTTTAAAAATTTATAAATCATATATTATTCAATTGGAACTCTTTTGAATAATTACATAACTTCTTTTAAAATATCAGTTTTTCATAAATTTTTAAAACATTCTTAAAGACAAGTTGAAAATAAAATTCTGATAAATAATTTGAACAATTAAAAGAAACGCCTTTGATAAAATTAGAAAAATCGACCATATATATTATTTCCAAACACAATTAATGACTTAGTAAATTAACAATTTTATTGGCATAGTTACCAATCGAATCAATTTTTTTGATCAAGATTATTCTCAAATCAAAAATCATAGGTCACATTATGACTACTTATATATAATTGATGACCAGAAAATTAAATAACAATTATTCAATGTTTCGGTTAAATCCAAAAATAATTAATTTACGACGGTTCTTAACAAATTCAACTAAACTGTTAATGTCAAGAGTAAATCTCTAGACATTTAACCATCATCGGGTTTTTAAATTTCAAATCATAATATATCAATTAAAGTGAATCCTTAAATTACACCCTTTTAAATTTCTAATGTCTTGATGGAATATTATTAGACATTTAAATGCTCAAATTAAATCAAGCAGTAAATTAAAAAATTATCACAACCTTTTAATTAGGCAATAAGTTCTAATATACATGGCCGAATTATAAATTTCAAAAATTATCATTATTAATTTAATTTCAACCTCAAAACTTACATTATGATTAAAACTTTATTTAATTTTAATGACAAATAACCGGGAACGGTAATGGAACCAACTTATCAATCAACTAAAACTTGACTTCAAAAAACCCGTGTAGGCCGAAAGTTGTAGGTTGAATAATCCTTTGTGGCCAAGATTAATCGAGGCAAAAAAATCAACGACTTTGATATATTTTGATTTCCGAATTTTGATTAATCATTTTATCACCGAATCTTAGAAAATTCGATTGTTTTGTCCACAAAAACAAAGTTACAAACTTTATTTTTGCAAAATCGAAACATATTGGTTTTAAGTCACAAGCATTTAAAATTAACAATCAAACTCTTTTGATTTCCAATTTGATATCTATGCATTTTATTTAAACAATTCGAATTAACCAAGAATCAAAACATCATTAGGGTACAAGCCTCTCTTGGGTTCAACCATGATCAAAACCAAGAGTCAAGGGTTCCAAACCTTTGGCCGAAATCTCTAAAGGGGCGTTTGGTTCGTGGATTTTCTGGGATTCATTGGGATTTGGATTAAAAATCCAGTGTTTGGTTCGCAGATTTCAGTAGGGATTTAAAATCCCTAGATTTCTTAAATCTCTCCCTTCTTTGTTATTTAAAATCTCAGCCTCCCCCTAGGATTTTAAATCACAGTTACCTTGCATTTTTCAGATTAACAAATTTTGTATATAAGATCATGCAAATTTTTTGACAAAATCCTGACAAATGCAAATGCTGCATAATACAAATCCTTTGACAAAATGCAAATCTCAGAGGAGAAAAATCTGCGAACCAAACGCCTCATAAATCTTAAATTTGCGGCCCGTTTTGTTTAGTTCTCGATTTTTAGTTAACTAAACATTTTAAACAGCCAAACATCAATCAAATAAATCGAACTAAGGCTTTAAATTTCCGAGCTCCAAAGAACCTACAAGTAGGCCGAGATCACCTTAGGGTTTCAAACCCTTTCGTCGATTTTCTCCAAGCTTAGATTCCAACCATTTTTAAAAATCAAACTTTGTTAAGAACATTGGACATTAACACAAAGAAACAACTTTCAATATTTTACTTGACGTGTCTCTGATGAAAAGGATTTGTAGGGTTTTTCAAAAAACACAAACGTTTGCTCAACAAAATACAAAGAGAAAATCTATGTCAATATCGAATCAATTAGACATATGATAAGCTAAAAGTAATGCAGGCCAGCAATGTACCGGGGATAACACAATTGAGCGGCATCGGATATGCAATCAATGAACGAAGAACACACCTCAAGTGTGTGTGTGGCCGTATGATTCAAAGGAGGGCCAAATTCATGCTTAAATAATTAAGTGTTTGGTGTTAAACAAACTTCTAATTATCATCATCAAACTCGTGGTAATTCTCTTTTAGTTATTTGTGCATAGAATTATCCATTTAATTATATCTATAATTAAATAAATATTCCATAAATAACAGATGATTTTTGATATGATCATTAACCAATAATGAATGATGAAATAAAAGAATGGATAATTACTCGTCATTATTTTTATTTATTTGTATATAACCATGCTTTTGATTATCCAATAATTAAAGAATAATACAAATTCAAATAAATACATTCTTTCCAATTATTATCTAATAACAGTTAAAATACTAGATAATTATTTAATGAGTTAATTGCATAGATGGTCCTTTAACTATCCCCAAATTGCAGTTATCGTCCTTTTTCGAAAAAAGTTACAATTTGGGTGTTTTAAATACCGAAAAGTTGCAATTAAGGTCCTTTCTAACAGAATCCGTTAAATGGTGCCGTTAAGCTAAGAGCATCTTCGTCTTTTTAAGGATAAATGACTTTTTTTTGCAATTTTTATTATTATTTGTATTATTATTATTATTATTATTATTATTATTATTATTATTATTATTATTATTATTATTATTATTATTATTATTATTATTATCATCCACACAAATTAATAATCAACCATACATATTCATGATAATCGTACAACTGAAAAGCAAAAGTCGAATATCTTTTCTTCCATGGGTCACCAGATTGAGGTTTCGTTGGAACTCGACAATAACAATCAAAGAGGTTTCATGATTTCTCATCTCCACCGACAACAATCAACTCCGCCACCATGAGATTTTCATATTTGGTGTTTTGGGTTTTCTTTTCACCGGCGTCTTCTTCCTTCTCCATAAACAACATGAGCTTTTCGGATTGTATGTGTATTGTTTTTTTCAAATCCATGGAATTCTTTTTCGTGATCCTGTTCATCATTGATTAATGTGCTAAAACGTTTTTGAAGCTTTTGATTACGGGTTATAAAATCTGCATTTTTTCGAAGCTTTTGTTCGTCTTCATGGATTTCGTGTTCATTTAGTTTTGGTTTATGAAATCTGTTTACGAATGCAGGTTTTATGAACACATTGAACGATGTGAAAGATTATGATAAATCTGAAGCTTTTGATTCAGAGTTTTTTTTGTTCAAAAGCTTTTCATTTTGGGTTTTTTTTAAGCTTTTAATTGTCCTCGTTGATTATCTGTTCGTATTTGTTTGGAGCCAAAAGGAGTTTCTATGTTACCATTAATGGAGGTTCTGGGAAACGAGTTTTCTATGGTAATGGGGGATTTAGTTGGTGATTTGGAGAAAGGAGGAAAGCAAAGAAAAGGAGGGAGAGAAAAAGGAGGGTGCAGAGGAAGACGGGGAGGGATGGAGGGGGAGTAAAAAAAGTTTGGTGGGTTTTTCTTTTGCAGTGAGAGAAAGGGAGTGAGGAGCAGATCGATGGGGGTTTTTCTTTCGTGGGACTGTTCCAAGATTTGCTTCTTTCTATTTTCACCTCATCGATGGTTCATATTCATAGAGGATTTGTTCTAGATATTCTTTAGTCCCCATTGTTTTAGGGTTTTTTGACCGCCACCAGTATGCTCCAAAGCTTTGAGATATTGGATTGAAGAAATCTATGTTTGAAGATGAAGATGAAGATGAAACATGTAATAATCTTGAAGATGAAGTGTAGTTCTAAGTTTTGATAATAATAATAATAATAATAATAATAATAATAATAAATTGCAAAAAGGTACTTTGACCTTTAAAAGACCAAATTGCCATTGACTTAACCTCACACTTTAACGGATTCTGTTAGAAATGACCATCCTTGCAACTTTTCGGTACATAAAACACCCAAATTGCAACGTTTTTGAAAAAATGACGATAACTGCAATTTGGGGATAGTTAAAGGACCATCTATGCAATTAACTCTTATTTAATTATCATTTAACCATAATTAAAACCCTACAATGTCATATGTTGCATATTAGTACGTGCTTTGAGATATTGACAATTAATTATTTAATAAGTAATTTAATCTTAATAATGATCGACGTCCATAATTAATGTCTATTATTTATTTGTTCGTTTAATTTCATATGCTTAATTGTGCTCGCCGATTTTATATCATAAATAATCACATCAAATATCAATTATATCATAAATAATAATGTCGATTATTTATGTCAAAAATGTTTTTTTTTAACTCTGCACATTCAAGGCATCGGTCAACGTACGTATGTGTGCCTTAGGATTTAATTAATATATAAAGTGAGATTTGGTGTCATTGATTACTGATTCTATTTGTTTATTCCGACATTTTATTTTCCCCTCTGAAATCAATTTTGACCTTTTTTTTTTAATATATTGAAAAGCACGAACTTATGTTTAAAAATTGGTTGAGTGGATTTTTTTATACATAAAAAATAATAAACATCGTAGCTTTTAACTGACGTCATCCGAAAAGGTTACATTAATTGTCTCACGAGATCCATAAAACTTGGATAAAGACAATTTTCGAAGAATTACCGACAACTAATATAAATAATCGGGAGAATTTCATATATGTCCCTCTAAAACTGCATAATATCATATATACCCAATCCAAAAAAAGAATTTCATATATATCTTTCTAAAACTTCATAATATCATATTTACTCAATTTAAAATTTTAATATCATATATATCCTTAAAACTTTTAAATATATCAAATATATCCAAATTATATATTTATTTTTTTTTTATTACTTTAAAACTCATAATAAATATTCATTAATAAAGAAATGACCAATCTACCCTTTTTATTTCTTAAACTTCATAATATCATATTTACCCAATTGAAAACTTTAATATCATACATACCCTATTAAATTTTTAAATATATCAGATATATCCAAATTATTTGACAAGATGTAGACAAAAACGAGTGTAATAGAAATACATCTGTCGAAATGGATCGTATCCACGAAACAATAATTATGAAAAATATAAAAGAGTGTTTATCATGAATTTTAAATTAATAAAAGATTATAAATAAATAATTTGGATATATTTGATATATTTAAAAGTTTAAAAGAATATGTATGATATTAAAGTTTTCAATTGGGTAAATATGATATTATGAAGTTTAAGAAATAAAAAGGGTAGATTGTTCATTTCTTTATTAATGAATATTTATTATGAGTTTTAAAGTAATAAATAAGAATAAATATGTAATTTGGATATATTTGATATATTTAAAAGTTTTAAAGGGTATATATGATATTAAAGTTTTAAATTGGGTAAATATGATATTATGAAGTTTTAGAATGATATATATGAAATTCTTTTTTTGGCTTGGGTATATATGATATTATGCAGTTTTAGAGAGACATATATGAAATTCTCCCTAAATAATTAATACAAGGCAAATTCTTTATACACCATATTCTAATTTCTCATACACCACACCTTATAATTTTGACCTATAATTTAATTAAATTGTTGTTTATGATTGGGTGTATGTTCATCTTTTTCATTGAATAAAGAATATATTAGTCATGATTATGATGATTATAAATAAATGTGGTGTATGAAGTAGAACCCTTAATACAAACTTTGATTGAGATTAAAATATGTCTAATGCATTCAATGCATGACTAATGTCATATACATTCTGATTTTAATATGTATCATGATCTTATTTTTAAGTTGATATTTAGACCTATAAGTTAGACATGTCAATCATTTCTCTAATATTATATAAGCTTCTAGACAAAGTTTCGACACAATAATGGTAAATTGTTTGTTCTATTATGAATGAATTCTTATGATGTTATATAATTAAATCATGTAAATTGTGGGCTAAAAGGAAATCACTACAAGAAAAACAATTTTTTTTTTTACTAGCGAGACTCTCTGTGACGACATATAATGTCGCCAAAAATCCACTAAACCATAAACTTTAGCAGCATTTTCGACTTTTCAGAGTTTACAATTTCTTTAACCTTTCCGTAATGACACATGTCGTCTCAAAAAAGAAAGGAAATATTTATGTTGACTTTTTTCACCAAAAATGTTAATTTCGCAGTGAAAAAGTTGTGTACATTTAATGTAATACTAGTTTACTAGTTTATAAACTCATGTATAACATGGTTATACATTTAAAAATTTAATTTCATTAATCTTTTAGGATAATTTTTTTAATATATTTTATTAAATTTATAATATCTATTTATATAATACAATAAATATAAATATATAAAAAGAAAAGTTATTATTCAAATTCAAATTTGAGTTTTATATTAGATAAGATTTAAATTTGATTAGATATTATTTAAATTATTTATTATAGATAGATTGGAAAAAACAATTTTTAGAAGCAAATTAATAGGAAATTGTTACGTACACGTGACAATCCCATGTTAGGCCAATTGACGCTCTATCTAGATGCAATGTGACATCTAGTTACTCATATAATAGAATAGATAAATTACACGCGTATTACGCGGATATTTTTAATATATATATATAAAAAAATAAACTAAAAGGTAAAAATATAAATTTTAAATTTTAAACAAAAGTATATAATAATGATATAATTATTTCTTATGACCTATTAATTTTGTATAATTCTACGCACACACATGAATAGTAATTATTTTTTTAAATATTTTAAATTTTATCATATTATATTAAAATTTTAGATTTTGTTGGATTTGATTTGAATTTAAAAGTAGATTATATTAAATATGGATGGATATAGTTTAAATTTATTTATTATTTTTTAAAACTATAAATGTCACGTGTCGATTCATGGTGATGACACGTGGATTCATGAGAGTTAGGTATATTTACTCTTTTATTAGTATAGATAGAGATAGGTTGAAGATGCATAAATATGAATAACTTCATGATTAACTTAATGTTGAAACACGTTGTACAATACTATTTAACTAGTTTATTACCCGCGTATTACGCGGATATTTTTATAAAATATAATGAATTAAAAGTTAAATGTATAAATATTATTTTTTTAAACAAAAAATATATAAGAATGATATTATTATTTATTATGGCCTATTAATTTTATATATTTCTAAATATATATGAATAATAATTATTTTCTTATATTTTTTTAAAACTTTTTATTATATTATATTATAATTAATAAGTTTGTAGAGTATTAGATTTTATTTGATTTGATTTGAATTCAAAAGTAGATTATATTAGATTTGGATAGATATATTTAAATTTCTTTGTTATTTTAAAGACCTATAAATGTCACGTGTCGATTCATGGTGATGACACGTGGCTTCACCATAATCGAGTATAGATACTCTTTTAATAGTATAGATAGATCTCTAAAAACCTATGTTATTATAATTTATTTTTAAATACATTGTGTAAATCATGGCAAAAATATATTATCTTGAGCATACATAAATATTGTTATTATCATTGTTCATTTTCATATTTAATTCATCTTCAGACAAATGGTTAGTATTTCTTAAAATATTTATTTTTTATATAATGGTTTACAACTAAAGAATTATTAAATCAAGCTAATCATTCTAATATAATAATCTAAAAAATGACTTTAATTAAGTTGTTAGACAAATACCTAGAGTACCGATAGTTTAATATCTAAACTATTTAGGAAAAATCATGTAAAAAACAACGTACTTTTAGTATTTTTTGAATAAGTCAGTGCAACAAAAATGTTTCCATAAAAGTCCTTCAACTTAAAAAAGTTTTCTAAAAATCACTGCACATAAAATGTTTCCATAAAAGTTCTTTAACTTAACAAAATTTTAAAACGTCTGAAAAAATCCTTAAAAAATTCCATAAAACAATATAATTCGTAAAAAAATTTAAAGTTAAAGGGCTTTTATGGAAACGTTTTTGGTACAAAGACTTAATCAAAAATATCAAAAGTGCGTTGGTTTTTCGTATAATTTTCCCAGCCATTTAATACGCTTTAATTAACAAACTTTAGTTAATCTGACGTCTTAGATGAATCACTAGGCGTCAATAGTTAATTAGATTCTTTAGAATTAGATCCACTAACTTGATTATTTAGTTACCAACCCAATGACTTAAAAATATGAATATGACAAAACAATAATTGAAATTCTTATAATTTTCTAATAAAATCTATGAATCTCAATCTTTAGATTAATTAATAACATCAAGTCATATATTATTTCTAACTTTATTTTCTTGCATGATTATTTTGATGCTTCAAACCCTATATATCAAAACAAAGACGCAATTAAAATTATTACGACTTAATTATTAATTAATATATAGTGATAATTGACACACTTATTAACTTCTAGTATAATTAAGTACTAATAATATTTAGTAATATTTTAGTTACTTGAGAGTTTTACATTACAAATTACAAATTACTTACATCTTATATTTTTGTATTTAAGACTTTTGAAGGCAACATTAGAAATTCATATTCATATAACTTACGTTTGTCAAACCAAAACGCACCGTTTTGGTGTGTTGGTTTTGGTGATTTTCAAAATTGCAAAGAGGCCTTTGTACTTTTCAAAATTTACAAAAAAGTCATTGTATTTTAATAAATAATTACATAATACTCCTTTTGGTTTTTTACATTTAACGTCCTATGGTTTCCTACATTTATACAGAAATGTTCATGTGGTTTTCAAAGACGAATTTCCTACACACACATACCATTTTTTTGCACGAAAAAAATTTGAATTAAATTGGTTCGTCGTTTTTCCGTTTCGTTAAATTGGAATTCGGAATGGTTCATCATTTTTTCTTATATAACATTAAAAATTAGATTATTTGGTTGTATTTTACATTCGGTCAAATCGAAAATTGGAATGGTTATTCATTTTTTTTCCTTCGAAAATACTTAAAAATAGATTTAATTGGTCGCTTTTTCCATTTGGTTAACCATTTCGTTGGAAAAATTGAAATGGTTCGTCGTTTCAACTTTAAAAGTTTTCGCTCGAAAAAATAATGAACCATTTCGATCTTCAATATAATTAAATGGCAGAAACAACCGCTTAATCCAATTTTTAGCATTTTTTATTGGCAAAAACATTTAACAACGTCGATTTTCGATTTAACCAAACGAAAAAACGACCACGCATATTAGTTTTATATACTTTTGCTCACAAAAAACGATGAACCATATTAAATTTAAACGGTTGGAAATAACTGATTTAATTTTAAATGTTGTCACTCGGAAAAAACGAGAAACCCTGATTTTTAATTTAACCGAATGTAAAAATGTAACACCCACCTCGAACCCGGAAATGCCACGTCAATACAATACACATGTGGCAATATCTCAATAACTCAATCATGCGCATGTCGAAGAATAAACTGAAACCACTGATAATTTAAAACTTTCACAGAAACACTAATAACATATAATCCGCTAATTTCATAAACCCAAAAGGTGCTAACATAAGCTGTACCGATCAGATCATTACACAAAACTAGCACAAAGCATTCCAGATAATTCCCGATCCCAGATCAACAAGCACGGCTACTGATCCCGTCACTGATACCCTGAACATGATAGACTCGAATACGTAAGCTCGGAAGCTCGTGAGTACGCGAGGGTTAGACTATTCACAGTAAACACATAACATGCGTACACGTAGCACATACACACAACACAAGCTCTATCTCTATCCCTGGCAATCAACATCATAATACAGGTATGAACACACATCATGAGATCCAAAGCCCTGCACGCAGAATCACTGAAGGGGGACCCTTCCCCAGCTAACGATCGCGGCCGCGGTGGTTAGCTAACACCCTGTAGCACGGGCGTGAACCGGCTACAGGCCCTGCCGTGTATACACACCCCAAGGACTGTTAGGGACAGTCAACCCGCGCGATCACTCATCGCGAATCACCGTCCGTATGGAACTCATCACGAACCCCGGACTGGATCTCATCTCACACACATATAACACATATATGATAACAGAGTCATACCTGATACCCACATCCCTGTCTCATTCACAGTACACAATATGCACATACAATTACAACTACACAGTCACAACTTGCCAAAACGGTCCCGGGTTTGAAAAAGGACTCGAGTACTCACCTGATCAGTCCACTAATCTCGGAATTTCTGACTTGGCTCAGCTCGCTGACTCATCCCTGAAATCACACGAATCCCAACCGTTAACACAAATCCCAATATGAACGGAAATCAGACCCAGACATAACACTTTAACATAACCAGACCCAATAATAATCACGACCGAAATCCCGAAGCCTAAACAAAACCCGACCCGAAAACAACTTCCAACGGAACCCAAATACTCAAACCTAATCCCAAAGCTCCCAAAAACCCAGCCCAAGACCCGAAACCAAACCCGGACCCAAAACCCCAGCCTCGCCCCTGCCCCGAACACGTCGCGCCCCCCTCTCGAACGCGCCGCGCCCTTCCGGCCTGCATCGCGACCACGCTCGCCCGAGCGCGGCCGCGCTCCCTGCGCTTTTCCTCTTCCTCTGCTCGACATCCATGGCGGAACCAGGAGGGTTTCCACCTCCAAGACTCGATTTCAGCACCAAAAACCCACAAAAATCTATACCAAACTGAATCCTACAGTCCCTAACTTAAATCCATGAATTTTAACAACATTAACCACGAATTTAACACCCAAAAATCCTTACCTTTGGCTTCAAAACTCAAAAGAGATGAAGAAGGCAACCAATTCCAGCAACCAACTTTCTGCTCCTTGCTGTTCACTCACGCACACACACACTTAACCCTTATTTCTCTGATTTTTGCCAACAGAAGGAAAAGGAAGGTTTAAAGGATGGTCATATATACACGCTTTACATAATTAGAAAGCCCTGAACCCGCTAAATCCGAACCCGATACCACTTTTTTACAATTAATACCCACTTAACCCATTTAAATCCACGAACCCAAATATATAATTAATCCACTAAACTAATTACTCGGAGACACGTAACTCATAAACCTGACACGTATAATCCACTACTCGGGCTATTATTGGACCCACACAATAATAATTATTTAAATATCCACTAAAATAATTACACGCAATTATCTTGAATATGGGATGTTACAAATCCTCCCCTCTTAAAGAGATTCCGTCCCCGGAATATATCGCAAATTGATTCGCAATTATACATCTCTATATTAAATCCCCGAAAATGTTGACTCGAAATTCTCGATATAATTATTAACAACCTTGATAAATTCGCATTTGAACTCTGGATGACACAATCATCACTAATACACGTCTTCACTTCACAGTTAGTCAATCCACTAATAACTCGGTTAAATCTCCTAATTCGCATATCTTTAACTGGTATATCCCCTATTCACAGAGTCTTCTCGTGGCGTCACCTCATAAGCCACTCGGTCCGCACATGATCTCAATCCATCGATCTTCGTTCATTCTCATCACATATTCGCATAGCTCTATACGGATCATTCACTAACACAATAGACCTTAAAATCCACTCATGACAACACATAAAGACATCTCCATCGAATCACTAAATGCAATATCACAAATATGGATAAACACACACGCAAGAATTTAAATCCACTATCAGCATGATGATCCACTATCAGAAGGATCAATCCACTAGCACATCACAAACACATTCGCAATAACTACTCATATAACTCAAATAACTCAACAAGATTAATCCACTAACATAACACAATTCTGAACTCGAAAGCCCTGATCACAATAAACCCAAATCTAGCACATTGACACCACATACATACCCCAACAATCCCACATCTCTGCCACTGAACCCCATAATCACAAACATAACAAGACAATTGCACGCACAGAACACACACAATCTCACAAACATATACCAACGGTCCACCCCATGACTGAACACACATGCAAAGCAAGTTCAGAAAAACATACCCGAAACCACATCAGCAGCATCTCGAGCTTCCTCTGCAGTCGCCTGAAAGACCCGACCCCTTGCCCTAGTATCATGACGACCGGATGACGACGGTTCCGCTCTGACACCACTGGAACTCGCACCCTGCACCGCTGGTCTCGACTCTGGACAGTCTCGCACTCTGTGCCCCGGCCTCCCACAACGGAAGCACAATGGATCTGGAACAGTACACGTGGCGGCAGCATGCCCCCGCTGACCGCATCGATAACACCTAGGCACACACGGCCCACTATGGCGACGGTGGCATCTCGGGCACTCCCGAGTTCCAACTGAACTATCTCCTCTATCGCCCCCACCTCGAGGTCTCTGCCCTACACTGCTTTGGCTCTGCCCTGTATATCACGAACTCTGCCTCTGACTCTGACTATTCGATCGTTGGCTCCGCCCCGGTCCACTCGACCTCCGCTCTCTATCCCTGTCTCTATCTCTATCTCTGTCTCGTCTGTCTCTCGAACTCTGGCCCGAAGGTCGCTCCCTGGAATCGACTCTGGAATGCCTCCGGTCTCTCGAGGACCGCTCGGGAGTCCTCACACGTCGGTGCTGAGGAAATGGCTCCTCTCTCTGCTTGGCTATTTCCCCTTCCCTTATGCGGGCCATCTCTAGTGCTCTAGCAAATGTGGGAGTCTCGTGCATTCCAACGAACTCTCTAATATCAGCTCGCAGTCCATCAATGAACGCATCAGCCTTTCGCTGCTCGGTGGCGATGTGATGGGTGGCAAACTGCGAATATTCATTGAATCGATCTACATACTGCTGCACTGTCATCTCGCCCTGCTGCAGATGCAAAAACCGACGCTCCATCTCCCGCCTTTCGTCTCTGGGAATATACTGTAGCTCAAACACAACCCTAAACTGATCCCATGTTATAGCATAAGTCGTAGAAGAAGTCATCGCTGACTCAATAGATTTCAACCACTGGGATGCCCCTCCTCTCAACAGATAAGCTGCATACCCCACCATATCTCTCGGCTCCACGTGCGCAACTCGAAAAGCAGCCTCTACCTCGCGCTCCCATGCCATAGCCATCCCTGGCTCACCCCCGCCTCTAAACTCTGGCGGATTCCCGGTCATGAAATCCTTAAACGAACTCCCTCGCCGAGACGTAGACGAAGAGGCACCCTTACCCGTATCCTGACCACCCCCAGCATGTGGTCCCATACCCTGATCCTGTTCCCGCTCCTGCTCTCTCTGCTGCCTGTAAAACTCTGTCAATACCTCCAGAAGCTCTGACTTGCGAATGAACTCGTCCCCTGCCGGCTTACCCGCGCCGAATTCCTCGCCTTGATCTGCCATAACTATCTGCACTAACCAAAACAATTGAGAACCATAGATAGATCACCCAACGTTATACACTAAGCCAGGTTAGTTAATTCCACTAAAATCAATCGCAATGGATCCCCCACGGATCGAAACAAGGTTTAAGTTAAGCATCCACTAATGATACTCAGACTTCAAACCACAAGCTCTGATACCATCATTGTTGGGAAATAGTTTAAGTATGTTCAAGCTGTTAGTTAGACTTCTCAGACTGTTAGTAGATTTTAAATGTAAATACAAAGTTCATGCTGCTAGTAGAAGAAACTCGAGTTGCCAGTGTAAAAGTTCAAGCTGCCAGAGCAAATCTACTCAAGCTGCTCTGTTCATGCTGTCAAGAGATTCAAGCTGCTCAACAGTTTCATAAACAGAAAGTGCTGATTTTCAGGAAAAGATATCTACATGAAGATTCCAGCATATCTACTATCAGAGAAGTCATCATTCGTCAAGGAAACATATCAAGAAGCAATATAAATACATAGAATAGGTCTTTCTATTATATAGGAGTTTTCTGCATATTTTGAGTCTGTAATTGCTTTATTGATAGAGTTTTCATAAGCCTCTAAGGTTGTAAAACCCTAAGAACAGTCTGTGTTCTTCGTCTAATCAAACAGATTAGAGGTGATTGTAATCATTGAATTCAGCAATACAAACAGTCTTGATTACTTCTTATGTGTTTATTCATTATTGATTCTGAAAGTTTTTGATAAAATAATTAAGTGTTATTCCGCAAACTTCTTGATTAAACTTTGATTCAAAGCAAGATTATTGATTTATACTCTGATAAATTCAAATCAGTTAGTCTTGGTTATTCATATTTAGATCCTGACAAGTGGTATCAGAGCCAGGTTTGTCAAACCAGGTTGTTCAAATCAGGTTTTTCAAACCAGGTTACTCTTTGTTTTTCAAAGTCAAAAACTTTCTTTTAAATTTTTAATTGTTTTGCAATGGAATTTGAAAATAGCAGCAGTGGATCTGGGCAAGGACTCAAAGTGCCTATGCTCAAGCCCACTGAGTTTGAGATGTGGAAACTCAGGATTCAACAACATATTCAATTCATTGATTATGCCATATGGGAAGCTGTTGAATTTCCTCCTGTAGTTGATCCAGAACTTGATGATGAGGGAAAACCAGTCAAAACTTCTCCAAAAACTGAACTTGAAAGGAATGCTAGAATGAATGAAGTGAAAGCACTTACACTTTTACAAATAGCCATTCCTAATGCTTATCAACATCAGTTTAAAAAGTTTTATACTGCTCATTCTCTTTGGAATGCCTTAGAGAAGAGGTTTGCTGGTAATGCCAGTACCAAGAGAAACCAAAAGGACCTCTTGAAACAGCAGTATGAAAACTTTTCTGGTGGCAAGAATGAAAACCTTACTCAAATCTTTGACAGGTTCAACAAACTGATAAGTGAACTGGAAAGTGCAAAGGTCAATCTGGATCAAGATGAAGTCAACAGAAAGTTTCTCAGATCTCTTGGAGAAGAATGGACAGTCTATGCTGCACAATGGAGAACAAAAGACACTCTTGATGAGATAGAATTGGATGATCTGTATAACAGTTTAAGAGTGTTTGAGACTGAGATTGATGCTAAAAAGAAATCCTTTTCTTATAATCACAATACTGCTCTTCTGTCTTCTGAAAAATCTAATAACTCTGATTCTTTCTCAGGTGGTGATGGCAACTCTGCTGAAACTCACTATGAGGCTTTTGTTGCCAATGATGGATTATTTGCTCTAAATGTTGAAGACTTGGAACAAATTCATCCAGATGATCTTGAAGAGATGGATTTAAAGTGGCAGCATGCAATGTTGACCATGAGGGCCAAAAGATTTCTGAAAAAAACTGGTAGGACCAACTTTCAAGCCAAGACAGAAGGCAAACCATCTTTTGATAAATCAAAAGTGGAATGCTATAAATGCCATAAGCTTGGTCACTTTGCCAGAGAATGTAGATCTCAAGGTCAACAGCCATCAAGGACTTCACAGCCCATTCAAACATCATCATCAACAGCACTTGTCTCTCAAGAAGACAATGTGTTTGACTGGAGTGATCAGACAGAGGAAGAATTTCAAAATCAAGCTCTAATGGCAGAAACATCAAATGTCTCCTCAACTGACCTACCATCTGAGGTAAACTCTAAACTCTGCTCTCAATCATGCAAAAATATGGTTAAAAAATACAAAGATCATAATGAGAGCATGTGCAAAACTCTAGCTAAGATGGAAGAAAGGAGATATGAATACATGCAAGCCATAGAAGATCTGGAAAAACAGATCAATGATTATAAGGATAATGAGATTCAAATGGGGTATGATAGAACCTATCATGAGTGGGAGAAAAAGGAGTTAAACAAGAAAATAGACTCTCTGAATAAAAAGGTAGAAGAGACTGAACAAAAGGTGTTAGAGGCTAATAAGAAACTAGAATCTGTTAACATAGATCTAGGAAACTTTAAGTTAGCAAATCAGAAGCTGGAACACCTAATGGAAGTCCAATTTAAAGATAGAGTAAAATCTCAGGTTAATCCCAAAGAAGGAATAGGATACAGAGCTACTCCACCTCCATACAACAACAAATACATTCATCCAATGAGTGAGGTTGCAGATAGACTTGTCAATGAACCACTAGATGAGTCTATGACTATTGTAGATCCTATCCTTGATAACAGTCTTGAATCAAAGGAAGATAAGATTCATAATAAAGACTGTGACACAATAAGTGCACCCATAGAGGTTCAAGTTCCCAGTAGGAAAGGAAAGGAGAAGATGAGTGTCTGCAATGCTACTCCACAAGTTTCTGTACATTCTAACTGTAACACTGCATCTTCATTAAAAGGAAATAAAAGAGGTAAAACTGTTTCTATCTGCACATGCCAAAAGCATGGTGTTCAAAAGTTTCCTAAACAACAGCAGGTAAGAGGAAATCAGAGAAACAAGAACCAGAAATTGACAGAAAAGTCTGGTTCTCCAATTCAAACTGTCAAAAGGTGTTTTCACTGTGGAAGGAAGAATCACTTAGCCAAGGATTGTTTTTATAAACCAGCTGTTGCAAAACAGACTGTGCATCACACAAACTCAAATCCTATTCAGGCAAAGCACTCAAAGGTGAAACCTTCCACATCAGTTCCAAAGAAAACAGTTGATCACAGGTTTTTAAAAGTTAATAAAAAGCAGTCCACACATCAAAAACAAGTTTTGGCAAAGCCTAAATCAAGTTTTAAACAAATATGGTGTGTCAAGGACAAATCTTCAGCTCAAACTGCTAATGCAACAGATCAGACTGCTGAGTCAAAATCTGAAGCTGTTAGTGCAAAGACTGAAGCTGTTAGCACTACAAACACAGATCAAGCTGCTAAGCACCAATCCGGAACTGCTAGTGAACCATCTGAGACTGTTAGAAGAAAAGATGATCAAAATAATTGGATACCTCATATAATCACCAAATACTCTCCAAAGACTCCATCAGTAGATCTCACTAAATATAAGAAGTCAAAAACAGTATTTAGTTATGTCAACGTACAAGGCCAACCCAAAACCAATTTGGTTTGGGTTTACTCCACTACTGACTAAGCTGTTATTTGTGCAGGTCAACCACAGGTCTCCTCATAGAACAAGATGGCATTTGGACAGTGGATGCTCTAGGCACATGACAGGCAATTCTGAGTGCTTGTCAAATATTCAAAGGTTTTGATGGAGGTTATGTAGCATTTGGAGGCAACTCGAAAGGAGGTAAGGTTACATGTAAAGGTACTGTTAATGCAGGCAACATGACATTCCATGATGTTTTGTATGTTGAACAGCATAAGTACAATTTATTAAGTGTCTCTCAAATCTGTGACAAACAAAACATTGTTCTGTTCACAGATTCTGAGTGCATTGTTCTTTCAAAAGATTTCAAAGTTCCTGAACATCTTGTTTTTCTAAGAACACCAAGAAAGGACAATGTCTACTGTCTAAACACAGATCTTTTGACTAAATCTAATACTTTAAGCTGTTTGATATCCAAAGCATCATCCAATGAGTCTACTCTTTGGCATAGAAGGATGTGTCACATGAACTTCAAGTCCATGAATGCTTTAGTTAAAAAGAATCTGGTAAGAGGCTTACCACAAAAGGAGTTCATTTGTGATGATCATTGTGTAGCATGCCTTAAAGGTAAGCAACACAAAACTTCTCATAAGGCCAAAGAAATAAATTCAATCTCATCTGTTCTTCAGCTGCTTCATATGGATCTATTTGGTCCAACATCTGTTTTGAGTTTGAATAAAAGGGCTTACTGTTTAGTTATTGTTGATGATTTCACCAGATTTACTTGGGTTTACTTTCTTAGAACCAAAGATGAGACTGCTGAGCTAGTTAAGTCTTTTATTCTTAAGATAGAAAACCAATCCAACTCCAAAGTTAAGGTGATAAGATCAGACAATGGAACTGAATTTAAAAATCACATTCTAAACAGTTTCTGTGAGTCCAAAGGCATTGCTAGACAGTATAGTGCACCAAGAACACCACAGCAAAATGGTGTAGCTGAAAGAAAGAACAGAACATTAATTGAGGCTGCTAGAACAATGTTAGCTGATTCAAATCTGCCAATGACTTTCTGGGCAGAAGCTGTTAATACAGCCTGTTATGTTCTGAATAGGGTTCAGGTTGTCCAATCACAAGGGAAAACTCCCTATGAGTTATTCCATAACAGAAGTCCCCTAATAGCTTTCTTCAAGCCGTTTGGATGCCCATGTACTATCCTTCACACTAAGACTCACTTAGGGAAGTTTGAAAGTAAAGCTGAAGAAGGATTCTTTGTAGGCTACTCAATTCAAAGCAAAGCCTATAGAGTATACAACAGTGTGTCTAAAACAATTGAAGAAAGTGCCAATGTTGAATTTAATGAAAATACTGCTAATATCAAAGGCACTGGTCCTGATTGGTTGTTTGATATAGATTCACTAACAAATTCTCTCAGCTTTGTTGAGTATTCTGCAGAAGCTGATGCATACAGGGTTGAAGCTGCTAACACAAATTCTCATGCTGCCAATACAACTTCTCAAGCTGTTGGCACAATGTTTCAGACTGCTGCAGATTCACCAAGTTGGGATGATTACACCACTCTACCACTTCTGTCTTGTGATCCTCCAGGGGTCCTGAATGCTCCACTTAATGCAAATCCAGACACTGAAGTGCCATCCCCAAGTCCTGAAAGCACAGCTCCAACACAAAAGGAAACAGTCCCAGATTCAAGTCAAGTTGTTCCTGAAACTGAACCATTCACTGGTTCTGATGGAGATGATACAAATCTTGGAACTTCTTTTCAAACAGAGAGAGAGCCCACACTAAGAGTTCACAAGTATCACCCTCTCAATCAAATACTGGGTGATCCAAGCACTCCTGTTCAAACAAGGAAAATGGTTCACAATGAGATTGCTGCTGCTGAACAAGCAGTTCCTGAATTCAGTCTAGCTGCTTTTGAACATGCCTGTTTCATGTCTCAACTAGAACCCAAAAAGGCATCAGAAGCACTAAAAGATTCATCCTGGATTGAAGCTATGCAAGAAGAGCTTCTACAATTCAAAATTCAGAATGTATGGACTTTGGTGGATCTTCCTAAAGGTAAAAGAGCAATAGGTACAAGATGGGTGTTCAGAAACAAGAAAGATGAGAGAGGGATAGTCATCAAGAACAAAGCAAGGCTAGTAGCACAAGGGTACACTCAAGAAGAAGGCATAGATTATGATGATGTATTTGCTCCAGTAGCAAGAATTGAAGCTATCAGACTATTTTTGGCCTATGCAAGCTTCAAAGGTTTTAAAGTATATCAAATGGATGTCAAGTCTGCTTTTCTGTATGGGACAATTGAAGAGGAGGTATATGTGTGTCAACCTCCTGGTTTTGAAGACTACAAGTATCCAGACAAGGCGTACAAGCTAGACAAGGCTCTCTATGGTCTCCATCAAGCCCCCAGAGCATGGTATGACACTCTGTCATCATACCTTCTACAAAATGGATTCAAGAGAGGCACTTTGGACAAAACACTCTTCACTAAGTCTATCAAAGATGAGATTCTGCTTGTCCAAATCTATGTTGATGACATCATCTTTGGTTCAACCAATGATTGTTTGTGCAAAGAGTTTGAGGCTTTAATGCACAAAAAGTTCCAAATGAGCTCAATGGGAGAACTCACTTTCTTTCTAGGATTACAAGTCAAGCAGAAGCCTACTGGTCTTTTCATAAGTCAATCAAAGTATGTAAAAGACATACTGGACAAGTTTGGGTATCAAGACACCAAAGCTGCAAGCACTCCAATGGATCCTCATAAGCAGCTTCATCCAGACAAAGATGGCATAGATGTGGATATTCATTTATACAGATCTCTTATAGGATCTCTTATGTATCTAACATCTTCCAGACCGGATATAATGTTTGCTGTCTGTGTGTGTGCTAGGTTTCAATGCTCTCCAAAGGACTCTCACTTGGTTGCTGTTAAGAGAATCTTTAGATACCTTTAAGGCCAACCACACTTAGGCCTATGGTATCCTTAAGACTCTCCCCTTGTACTAACTGCTTATTCTGACAGTGACTATGGTGGATGCAACATTGACAGGAAATCCACAACTGGTGGATGTCAATATTTAGGAGCAAGATTGGTCTCTTGGCAATGCAAAAAGCAAACAACTGTGTCCACATCATCCACTGAAGCAGAATATGTAGCAGCTGCAAGCTGCTGCTCCCAGGTAATGTGGATTCAAAATCAACTAAGAGACTATGGTATGAATTTCTTATCCACTCCTATTTATATTGACAACTCAAGTACAATCAGCATTGTGCAAAACCCAGTGAAATTCCCAAAAACCAAGCATATAGAAATCAGATTTCACTTTATCAGTGATCGTAATGAAAAGAAGTTGATCCAAGTTACCAAGATTCATACTGATGATCAGTTAGCTGATCTATTTACAAAACCTTTTGATGTAGGAAGGTTCACTTTCCTAGTATCAAATATTGGTATGGTAAACATGGATTAATTGGTTTTCATTATTATCTACTCAGTATGCTTAATTTAAGGGGGAGTCACTGTTGTATTAAAAGATGCTTCATTTCTAACTAACAGCTTGAGTATTTTCTCAAGCTGCTAGTTCATTTTCTCATGCTGTTAGTTATTTTCACTTGATCTGTCAAAGTGTGCAGGGTATTTGAGTAATTTCTCAAATGTGTGCGCGGGACCCAACCTTTTCGAAACCTGTAAAGGTCCCAGCTTCGTTCAGTTGTAACTACCAGTTACATATTCTTCTTCAATGGCCTCTTGCTTTCTCTCTGAACGAATCACACATTCTTCTTTCAAACCCTAAACCGTCGTTTCTTCAACAATGGAGTTCGTAAAAGAACACAACTGCCTCCCATACACCCTAAAACATTCTGAACTTCAACCGTTTCATGCAATGATGGATTTCCTCAGGCACTCCCATATCCATTATGCCCTTTCCATTAACCCTACTATATACATCTCCCATATTGAACAGTTTTGGAACCATGCATCTGTTCAAACCATCAATGGAGTGCCTACCCTCATATCCAAGATTGATAATACTGTCATCAATATCACTTAGGAATCCATCAGACATCACTTGCATCTTCAAGATGCCTCAGGTATAACCGACTTATCCCTTCAAGCTTTACATTTTGGTCTTCAAAATATTGGTTATAGGGGTCCTGCTGATTCTTTTACTTTTCTTAAGGCACATTTTTCTCCTAAATGGAAATACCTTGTGCATATTATTCAGCAATGTTTAAGGCCCAAAAGAACTGGTTGGTCTGAGTTTTCTTCAAATATTGCCACTGTCTTAGTGTGTTTTCTACTGGCCAACAGTTCAATCTTTCAAACATGATCTTTCAAGGAATGTTAAGGCATCATTCCCTAAAGAATGGGAAATTTTTGATGTATCCTAGGTTTTTGGCAGAAGTTATTGCACACACCTGCACAACTCCACATTTACATAAACGGATACATGTTTCCCATAGGCACTCATTGTCTTCAATCAAAAGGCTGTTAAAGCCAAGTGCCAATTTTGTAAGTATAGATGTTCCATTGCCCTCTACAATGATGAACATCATTCCAGGAAACAGAGGAGAGGGTCCTGAGCAGACACAGCCCAACATTCCTGCTTCACCCCCAGGACCCCAACCCACTCCTCATGATACAAATATTCCATCTGATCCTTTTGTACAGCCAAGACGCCCACTAAAATTCTTATATAAAAGGAAAAGGGGACCAGGAGCTCCTTCCTCCTCCTCCCATCAACAAGAGCCATATATCCCTGTGCAGGAGGACACTTCTGCACAGAATATCCAAAGGGAACCAATTGAGGAAACTCCCATCCTCACTCAGGAGGTGAACATCTCATCAGAGATGGTTCATATGGGTTCTGTGGCTGGCACTACTGATGTTTCTGCAAAAGAAGCACATGTCAGTGCCAACATATCTAAGACCACACCCATGGCAACAGCCATTGTGCAAACACAAGCTGGAAGACCCCAGAACCAAGAACAGATTCTGGTCTTAATGTCAGTGATAGATCACAAGCACCCCAGGTGTTTTCTGATCTTGAGACAAGTCTGCAACTCATGCTTTTGACGGATCCCAAGCTGAAACCTGTTGTAGCCATGTTGGAATATCAAATGTCCATCATTGCTGCACAGGGGGCTCAAATTTTTGAACTCAAACAGGCAAAGGCTGCTCAGAATAAGAGAATGGATTATCTTCACAAAGGGTTCACCCTCTGTGGAAATAAGCTCATGAAATTAGAGCAGATGATTCAATCCCAAGGGGCAAAGGTTGTAGGTCCTTCTGACCAAACCAATGCTTCCAAAAAGGGGGAGAATCAGGAGGTTCCCAAGTTAGTTCAAGCAGCTCCAACAACAACAGTCCAAGCAGCATCAACAGTTCCAGTTTCTAGGCTAGCAGTCCCAACAGCTTCTCAAGCTGTTAGCCTAGAAACTCAAGCTGCTCCTTCAAAAGCTACCGGAGTTGTGATCAGGGAAGGCATTCAAGCTCCATCAAGTACAGTCCAAGCTACATCATCTGCTGCAAAAGACAAGGGCAAGGGCATTCTCATTGAGTCTCCAAAGCATAAATTTTCCTCCAAAGAAGCCCAAATTGCCTTTGATGCTGAAGTTGCCAAAAGAATAGCAGAAGAACAGGACAAAGAATTGGATCAGCAAGCCCAAACCCCAATGGATGATGATGAGACCTTAGGTGACTACCTAAAGGGGTTTGTGGTTAAACAAGGAGCAATGAAGAGAAAAATGCCAACAGGGCACACCAAGGCTGAGCACAGAAGATTCTTAATCAATTTTGCCTTTGCAGCAGGTATTCCAAAGAAAATGGCTCAGTCCATGTCTACTGAAAGGCTGCAGGAGATCCATGACAAAGAAATGGAGAAAAGAAAGAAAACAAAAGTCTCTCCAGAAGCTCAACCGTCCCAAGAAGTCCAACCAGCAACAAAATCAGTTCAAACTAAAGCTGCTGCCAGTGCACCTGCTCCCACTGATCAAGCAGTTGTTTCTATTCCTTCATCTGTTAAGAGGGTGCTATTTGATCAACAACTGCAAAAGGCCATGGAGATAGAGAAGTTGATTGATCAACATGATTTCACAAAGCCTCAAATCAACTACTGGTTTGCTAAGTCACTGGATGAAAGAGATTTAAGGGTCAAGTTTGTAATAAGAAGAGAGTCTGGACCAGAAGAAGAGTTTGATACATTCTGGCAAATGGTTCAGAAGCTGACCAGGTATGAACTGATAAAGATGTACAACATAGGGTCTGTCACACAAGTTAGATCTGCTCTTCCACAAGTGAAACAACTCATCAGAGATCTAAGTACGGTTGTTGATCCTGAATTCGCAAGAAAAGAGATAGAAGATGCTGAGAAGAAAGGGAAAAAGATCAAGGAAGTTCATCTTTTTGTCAAATCCAGGACTTACAAAATCAAATTCACAGATGGGTCTGGTATTTTCTTCAATCTCGAGTTTTATAATTTCTCAAAAGATATGCTGCTCCAAATAAAATCAGTTAGGATATCTTGTGATAAAGAAGAGATGAAGATAGAATTTTTGAAGGCTATAGATCAGAAACTTGCACAGTTATAAGTTTTTGAAAGCCTTGGTTTGTAAATAACAGTTTACTTATTCATTTCCATTTTTTTTGTATAGAACTTAAAGTCTTGTGTAAAGAATTTAATTTAGGGGGAGATTGTTGGGAAATAGTTTAAGTATGTTCAAGCTGTTAGTTAGACTTCTCAGACTGTTAGTAGATTTTAAATGTAAATACAAAGTTCATGCTGCTAGTAGAAGAAACTCGAGCTGCCAGTGTAAAAGTTCAAGCTGCCAGAGCAAATCTACTCAAGCTGCTCTGTTCATGCTGTCAAGAGATTCAAGCTGCTCAACAGTTTCATAAACAGAAAGTGCTGATTTTCAGGAAAAGATATCTACATGAAGATTCCAGCATATCTACTATCAGAGAAGTCAACATTCGTCAAGGAAACATATCAAGAAGCAATATAAATACATAGAATAGGTCTTTCTATTATATAGGAGTTTTCTGCATATTTTGAGTCTGTAATTGCTTTATTGATAGAGTTTTCATAAGCCTCTAAGGTTGTAAAACCCTAAGAACAGTCTGTGTTCTTCGTCTAATCAAACAGATTAGAGGTGATTGTAATCATTGAATTCAGCAATACCAACAGTCTTGATTACTTCTTATGTGTTTATTCATTATTGATTCTGAAAGTTTTTGATAAAATAATTAAGTGTTATTCCGCAAACTTCTTGATTAACCTTTGATTCAAAGCAAGATATTGATTTATACTCTGATAAATTCAAATCAGTTAGTCTTGGTTATTCATATTTAGATCCTGACAATCATGTAACACCCTCCCCGAACCCGGAAATGCCACGTCAATGCAATACACAGGTGACAATATCTCAATAACTCAATCATGCGCATGTCAAAGAATAAACTGAAACCACTGATAATTTAAATCTTTCACAGAAACACTAATAACATATAATCAGCTAATTTCATAAACCCAAAAGGTGCTAACATAAGTTGTACCGATCAGATTATTACACAAAACTAGCACACAGCTTTCCAGATAATTCCCGATCCCAGATCAACAAGCACGTCTATTGATCCGGTCACTGATACCCTGAACATGATAGAGTCGAATACGTAAGCTCGGAAGCTCGTGAGTACGCGAGGGTTAGACTCTGCACAGTAAACACATAGCATGCGTACACGTAGCACATACACACAACACAAGCTCTATCTCTATCCCTGGCAATCAACATCATAATACAGGTATGAACACACAGCATGAGATCCAAAGCCCTGCACACAGAATCACTGAAGGGGGACCCTTCCCCAGCTAACGACCGCGGCTGTGGTGGTTAGCTAACACCCTGTAGCACGGGCGCGAACCGGCTACAGGCTCTGCCGTGTATACACGCCCCAAGGACTGTTAGGGACAGTCAACCCTCGCGATCACTCATCGCAAATCACCGTCCGTATGGAACTCATCACGGACCCCAGACTGGATCTCATCTCACACACATATAACACATATATGAGAACAGAATCATACCTGATACCCGCATCCCTGTCTCATTCACAGTACACAATATGCACATACAATTACAACTACACAGTCACAACTCGCCAAAACGGTCCCGGGTTTGAAAAAGGACTCGAGTACTCACCTGATCAGTCCACTAATCTCGGAATTCATGACTTGGCTCAGCTTGCTGACTCGTCCCTGAAATCACACGAATCCCAATATGAACGGAAATCAGACCCAGACATAACACTTTAACATAACCAGACCCAATAATAATCACGACCGAAATCCCGAAGCCTAAACAAAACCCGACCCGAAAACAACTTCCAACGGAACCCAAATACTCAAACCCAATCCCAAAGCTCC
>JAANYP010004728.1:0-127124 GCA_020465985.1 Centrapalus pauciflorus
TTGCAGCACTGTTGTCCATGGAAACTTGGGAGAATGAGAGATCTAGAATGACACACACTCTAAACTGCTCTGATACCAGTTGTAGGTCCCGAGAGGTTCCAAAAGTATATAGCTTTAAGCTGTAGAGGGGGGGTGAATACAGCTATTTAAAAACTACACACTATTTTCTCAATGTTTGTATGTATTATCAACAATTTGTTAATTACAAACAAGCTTGAATGCGGAATAGTTCAAGCTGAGATGACAGATACAACAGTATGTTCACTAGTCTAAGACAAACTCAAACTAGTATACAATGAATACACACACTAAGAAGCACTCACTGTGTTTACAAGACTTAAGGGAACAGCTTATGTAAAACAGCTTAGACACACAGATACTGATTTACACAGAAGGCTTGCATGCATGAAAATCACACTTGCACGTTCACTCTTGGTTTCAGCACTTAGCTTTTTTTTTACAACTTCTTTCTGTCCTTAGAAGCTTCCTTTTATATACCCATTAGAGGATCTAAGAGAAACATCTTCATTGGACGGAATGAAAAAGGAGAAGTCTTGTTGAAAAGACAACATAACCTTTTCTGCACTTTTCTGAAAAGCAGACTTGACTTCACATGTGCAGAACTTTTGTCTTTTTACTTTGTCTACTGTTGCATTGCCTTTAACTAATTTAGGAATGTCAACTTTGCGTCTTTCTTCCTTGTAAAGGCCTATTTTGATATAAGAAAAAGGTCTGTCACCCTTTTTCAAATAACCTTTTTGTCTTCATGTTACAGAACAGCTTGGGCAGGCTGAGCAGTTCTGTTTTCCACTTTGTCTTCGACTTTGTAAACTGATCTTGTTAAAAAACAATACATGATGACTTGGAAACATATTCCATAAAGTGTTTAGCCTGTTCACAAAGAACAGGTTCTGTTCACAAAGAACAGAACACTTTAAAATTGCCCAAGCTGCTCAACAGTGTAGAGCAGCGTAGACAGTTTATGTCCAGCCTGTTCAGCAGACAGAGCAGCTTGGACAAACTGTCTTAGTTGCAACACATGCAACATATAGAACAGCTTTAGACTGATATTGCAAATCATTTTCAGGTTTCAATAAGACATATAACAGGCCTTAAATTCAACCTTCAAATGCATCAACAGGTTTGATTATAAATCTCCCCCTCAGATGTAGAACAGGTTTGACTGAGGCCTTTTTGTGCCTAACAAGGACTAATGAATGTGATTTTCTAAGTCTAAAATTGTTTGAATGTTGGATTTTTGTTTTGAATATGCCGACATTCGAGTTTGTTCATATGCTTCGAATTTTTCCATAAATTCGAACATATCATTAAACTCGAATTAATGTTAATTTCGAATATGTTATTTGAATTTGCTATTAAAATCGAAATGTTTGACTAACTTTTAACTCAAACATGTAGAAATTCATATGTGTTGGATTTTGAACTTACATAAGTTCAAAATAAAACAAATTTGAATTTAATCAAAATTCATTTTTATTTTGTGCCTTCTAATATATTTTACACTTTAATGTGCAGATATGGGTGAAAGAGTGTTTATTCAAAAGCATAATATTGTCGTGTCACCAGATCGTGAGCTTCCTGAAGCTCAGGCATTTCGCCAGATGGTGGACTTTTTGGTTAATTCAAGGGTGTCATACGCCCTTTCTCACAATGTGCAGATCGTGCTGCCTTACGTTAGGCAATTTTGGGATCATCTGCAAGTTGACTGTACAGTAACTCTGACAGTATTGAGGACTAGAATAGCTGGGCAGCCCCTTGTGTTCTCTGCCGATATGTTGCGCAGGGTTTTGCTGCTGGGATCAGCCGAGCAGTAAGCTGGGCCTATTGACTTCCCTTTGGAAGTAAGGCAAGCAGCATTCTTGAGGATGTGGTATGGCCTTGATGTAGCTAAGGCATCGTACATGAAGAGTGGATTAATAGGGCAATGGAGGTATCTTGCACATGTCTTCATGGTGTGCTTTGCTCCAATGAAAGCCGTATTTGACTATATCGTGTCGAAGATGCAATCGGCGATGATAGCATTGGTTTACAACAAAAGGTTTAGTTACTCCGAGATGTTCTTTGTGGAGTTTGTTCACCAAATAACAGCTCCAGCAAGAGAAAGGTTTTTGATGTATCCTAGGTTTGTTATGATGCTGAACAGACATTTTTTGCCCAACCTGCCGCAGTTGCCAGAAATTCAGAGTGTCGCCGTGATCGACAAGCGGATTTTTGCAGATTGTCAAGTGCACATTGCCCGTAGGGGTGAATTGGTTAGACCACTAGATGCACCACTTTTTGGTTTTGTGATAAATCCTGATTTGGAAGCCCCGAAAGGTGCGAACTGGGCTGGGGAAGTTCAAGTACAGCCACAGCAGCAACAACAACAACAAAGGACTCCACAACAACAAAGAAGGAGGCAGAGAGCTCAAGCAAGACAGAGTCAGGCTTCGAGGCCTTCAACAAGCAGAGTGCAGGAGTCAGTGGAAGCAGGTCCTTCAACGGATGCTGCAGGTCCTGCAGTTGTATCCCCCGTAATTGATTCACGGGTGGAGACGTTTGGAAGAGATTTGGGCTCAAGGCTCTCATGCTCATGAAGACATTACTACTGAGCTTGTTGGTGATATTTTGAAGCCTCCAACTACTATTGATGATCTTATGCGAGAAATAGATGATTATCAGCCAGAGGTAGAGGGTCAGGCAGCGACCACCTCTGAGTCGTCATTAGAGGAAGTTGAGGAGATCGAGGTTGAGTCACCAAAAGAAGAGACGAAAGATCTGGCTGTCATAATAGGCAGATATGGATCCAGAATAGTGGTTATTGATCAAGAGGCAGAAAAGAGAAGAGCATCTAGAGATTCTGATGAAGATGACTCTAATTTCGAGATTGAAGATACAGCTCCGTTGGTTCCTAGGCAAAGGGCCAAAAGGCATAGATTTATGCAGGGAGCTTCATCTGCTTCTGCTTCTGAGCCTGCAATTCCATCCGCTCAACCGTCTATTCCACCACCATCCGCTCAACCATCTATTCCACCACCATCCGTTCAACCATCAATTCCACCACCAATCACCCCGTCACCTATCACATCCATTCCATCCACTTCATCCACCTTCACAGACAACCAAAGGTTTTCAGAGCTCAGAAGCAAAGTGGATTTCCATCAAGTCCAAATCTTCCAACTTACTAAAGCTGTCGGCGATCTTCAAGCGCATAACGCAAACATTGATAAAGAAAATCTTGAGTTGAAGACATTCGTCGCCGATCAGGCTGCAGAGATCCGAACTATGAGGTCGCTCATTGAGCAATTAATGAAAAATCTAAAGGCTCAGGGGGAGACTAGTTGCAGAGATACTAGAGAGTTGAGAAGGGAAGATGACGAAGGCAATGATCTTGATGCACAAAAGGACAGTGAGCCAGTAGATTTTTCTTCTGCTCAGCATGCTGAAGTTCAGGGGGAGCCGAGTCAATCAGGAGCTGAAGGAGGTCAAGCTTGTCCCTCAAAGACTTTTGAGAGCGAGATGATAGATGCTCTAATGGATATTGAGGAAGAAATGATAGAGTTTGATTTTGAAGAAGATATTGAAGAGTTGGAAGAAGGAGAGTTCGTGCCAAAGGACGTTCCTGAATGGAAATCAGATGATGAAGTAATAGAGGACGAAGACGATAATGTCGATGAGGTGATCATAAATTCACAACCTATCACTGAGCTATATGTGCGAGACAATCACAATGTGATAGACATCGATGAGATCAAACTAGCCTCGGTAGAAGATTCTGAACTTGAAGAAGCTGAGAGAGAGCCATCTAGGGCTGAATTGCCGAATCTATGGTTCCGGAAGGAAGAAAAGAATACAGAGCCGAAGATGAAGAAAAGAATGAGAGTTCCGGGCTCCGAAAATCTATCTGGTGGAATTATAAGCTGGTTCTTTGACAGAGAATTGCAGCTATTCATACTGAAAAGGAGGGTGGACGCTCAGAGTATTTAATACATTGCCGACGGTTGAAGTAAAGGAGTTGGCTTGGAAAGAGTTAAATAATATTGGTGACGACCCGTATGCTGAAGTGATTTCGAAGATTATCAGAAAAGAGGGTCGGTCCGGTAAATTTGAGAGACTCAAGCCAAGGACCGGGAAGAGAGTGGAAGATGAAACTAGAATTGATCCACATACAGGTAGGCCATGGGCCAGAATGGTGTACAAACCTGTAAGATGTTTGAAGAAGGTGCCGATGAAATCGATGCCACAAGATGTTTTAAGTAACATGAAGTGGTGGTATATCGATAATGAAACTGCTGAAGTTGTAATGGAAGATACACAGGACAAAGTTATTTTGAGAGTGTATGATCCACTGCACTTAATAAATCTATCAAAGGACGACCTGAAGAAGCTACATGATCAGCCTATCTTCTTTCACAAAGGATGGAGATCTGAAGCCAGGAAGTTCCAGAAGATAGTGAGAATATCTATAGATATAGGTCTATATGCAGGAAGTAGTCTATATGGTCCAAGTTCTTAGTCTAAATGTAAATAGTTAGAAGCTATCGTCAAGGGGGAGTCTGTTAGTACATCCTGTGTGACGATAGCAGTCTTAGTTTTGATAGCATTTTTTAAGTCAAGTTACTTGGTATTGAATATTGACGAGTGTTTGATATATGTTTGATTATGTGTGTTTGATATTGGTTGTTTGTATGTTTGAACTTGGTGTAATGCATTACAAGAAGTTCAAACATAAAGTTCAAAGATAAACTCAAACATAAGTTAAAACATAAGTTTGATAGTTGAAGTTCGAATTTAAGGTAAATTTGAATTTGTCATTGAGGACAAATTTGAATGGGCCTTGGGCCTGATTCGAATTTGTCGTAGACAAACTCGAATTTGTCAGTATAACGAAGGGTTAATTCGATTAATTATCAGACTTTTGCAGACGTTTATTAGAGCGATTAGCAAAGGCGATCTCGAACTTGCAAGTTTCCAAAGAGTTGTTGCGAAGACAATCATCGTGTATGGGCGTTCTAAGTCGTTCGTCTATCACCGTGGTTGTCTTCGTGTTTCCGTGTGTGTGATCTTACCGTCAAGCCGCTATCGAGGATTCCACACTCGTTGGACGTTGTCGCGTCGAGATAGATCCGTAGAGAGCAAGACCTTACACTTGTAGAGCGACCTAAAGACAAATCTGTCATTGGCACGAAGTGGATCTTTAAAAATAAGAAGGACTAACATGGAGTAATCATTCGCAATAAATATCGCCTCGTTGCCAAAGGATACAGTCAACAAGAAGGGATTTACTACGATGAGACTTTTGCACCTGTGCACGAATAGAAGCGATTAGAATGTTTTTAGCTTTTGCCGCTCACAAAAACTTTACTGTTTATCAAATGGATGTTAAAACTGCATTTTTAAATGGGGAACTAACCGATGAAGTATATACATATCAGCCCGAAGGCTTTACTGATCCTTCGAAACCTGATCATGTATATATTTTAGACAAGTCATTGTATGGCCTTAAACAAGCACCGCGTGGTTGGTGTGATGCACTTTCAACATATCTGTTGAAATGTGGATTCAACAAAGGTGCAGTTGACACAACCCTGTTTATAAAACGTCAGGGGCCGGATATTATAGTAATACAAATATATGTAGATGACATAATATTTGGGTCTACAAATCCTGAATTTTGTAAGAAATTCGCATTTTTAATGTCCCAAAAATTCGAAATAAGCATGATGGGAGAAATAAATTTTTTCTTAGGATTACAAGTTAAACAACTGGCTGATGGTAATGTTATTAATCTGTCATAATATATACATGACATGTTAAAGAAATATAACATGGTTAACAGTACTCCTATGAAAACCCCCATGGCTCCGGATTCAAAGTCAAAACTCGATGAGGACATTTCGGGGAAACCTGTAGATATGACTCATTATCGAGGTATAATTGGGTCATTAATGTATTTAACAGCAAGTAGACCGGATATTATGTTTGCTACATGTGTGTGTACTAGACATCAGGCGAATCCAAAAGAATCACATTTAACAGCTGCAAATAGAAGTTTAAGATATCTCAAGGGAACCCCAAACCTTGGTTTGTGGTATCCCGGAGAATCATCATTCAATCTAACTGCTTTTTCTGACGCTGATCACGCAGGTGATAAGATGGACGGAAAAAGTACGTCTGGAGCAGTACAATTCTTATGTGACAAACTCGTATGTTGGTCATCCAAGAAACAACACTGCGTTTCATTGTCTAGAGCTGAAGCAGACTATGTTGCTGTTTCATAATGCTGTTCTCAGGTGTTGTGGATGAAAAGCCAACTGCGAGATTACGGGTTTACACCACAGAATATACCTATCTACTGTGATTCTCAGAGCGCAATAGCTATTGCATCAAATCCGGTGCAACATAAAAAAAACACATTTACATTCGGTACCATTTTATAAAGGATCATGTTGAAAATGGAAATATAGAATTATATTTTGTTGCTACTGAATATCAACTAGCTGATTTGTTTACCAAAGCGTTAGATGAAAAAAGGTTTAATTTTTTGGTATACAAATTGGGTATGTTGAATCGTTAGATTTAATAATTTAGTAGTTTCAATTTATAATTTTAAATTTACATTTTTTTATTGATTCTAATCTGATGTTAAATTATTGAATTTTAAAAGTTCAAATTTTTAGGAATTTAACGAGATCTGGATTGTCATGTGCAGGGGGAGCAGAATATGAATTTATCTGATTTTGAGAAAATCTGATAAAATTTATCTGATATTTTGTAGGGGGAGCTGAGTTGAGAAATATGACATACATTTGAGGGGGAGCAGCATTCAGAAATTCAAGGGGAGCATTTTAATATTTTTAATTTTTTTTTGTTTTGTGAGTTTAATATTTTTTTTGTTTGTTGTGTATGTTATTTTTTTATTGTGTGAATCTTTCATTTTTTTTTTTAAGTCTGTTTTAATATTTTTTTGAAAATCAGGAATTTTTTTTTTTGTTATTTTAGTTTTGCATTGTTGAAATTTTTGTTTTGAAAAGATATTGGGTAGTGTTGATTAAATGGGTTTAAAATTGATGAAAATGGGCCAGTTAAATTGAAAATCAATATGGGCCGGGTAACTTCTTCTATAAATTTGAAATTCAAATTTAAAATTTTCCTTTCCAGCAACCGACTATTCATCATCTTCTTACAATAGCTTTCTTACCCACTAAGCAAACTCAAAACCCAATAATCATCGACTGAATCAAGATTTCTTTTCATCATATTGTGAGTAAATTTTGTTTTTGTTGCTTTTGTTTATTTTTTTTACATAGATTATTTCAGTATTGAAATATATGAGTAACTGTGCTAGTATATTTTTCGTATTTGAATATTCATGGTGATTCATCTTTTTGTTCATGGAAAATGAAATTAAATGTGTGGTATGTTTCGGTTTATGAATGTGAACATGAATCTGAAATTTCATGGTTCAAATCAAACCACACACACAGAAATTTTGATTTTAGTTTCAAACACCTTTGTGTTCTTATTTGAATTTTTAACAACTTTATTGTTGTTTTTACTCAAAGTTCAGTAAATCAAATGTGTTTGAAATTGATTTTCGAGTATGGTTCATAATTTTTATCGGTGAAAATGTTCCTGGAATTAAAATTTTAAAAATAGTGTTTATACTTGAAAATAATTTCAAGAACATTTTCTCGAATAAAGGTTAACTCGAGAAATTATTCTGTTATGTTCGAGTTGAGTAATATGGTGAGCGAGAAAATCTGAGTGTTATTCGAGTTGACAGTGTCTTTAATCGAGAAACTCTGAGTGTTATTCGAGATGACAGTCTCTTTAATCGAGAAACTCTGAGTGTTATTCGAGTTGACAGTCACTTTAATCGAGAAAAATAGATTTATTACTCGAGTTGAACAGTTTGACACTTAGAATATTTCAGAACATGAGTCTTGAGTGATACATTGCCTGAGAGACCTTAAGTTTCATTCGAGTTGGACTAATTGATCATTCAAGAAACATCAGGACTTAATCGAGAATTTTCATATTCTATTCGAGTTTAGTCAATATACATTCGAGTTTATTCAAATTTAATTCGAGTTGCACCAAGTCTTATTCGAGAAAGGCTACAATTAATTCGAGGTGATGTATAGACTAAGTCGAGTTGTTTCAAGAATCATTCGAGTTGTTTCATGTATCATCCGAGATTTCTCTAGAGTCATTCGAGATGGATGAAGTTTCAATGAAATTTTTAACTAAGTGTTGGATTTTTAATGTTTTAAGAAAAATGTGATATTTTTTCAAGAAATTGTTATAAATTTGTGTTTTTCTAACATTGGTCTCTGAACGATTGACTCTGGAATCCTGTCAATAATATTTTATTATTGTCCGGAATCCCGATGTCTTAAACAGAAAATCACATAATTTTATAATTTCTGACAAAATGTTATATTTTTCTACTTTGAATGATTTCATTTGTTTACCTGCATTGTCTAACATGATTCTTATTTGTGTACAGGTTTCAAATGGCATCTCCAAAGCATTCCCGTAATTCCAATTCTTCTGATTCCCATTCATCTTCAAACCATACACTCGTATCCACACCCATCCGATCAACCTCAGTTGCAAGACCTTCACCTTCAACCATCATACCTGATAACCAACTTGTTAAACCCAAACATTGTCTGCCTTTCAAAGACAATAACCATCGTTTGGATACAAAATTCATCAAGGTTAGTCACCCCATCATAGTAGATATTCTCAAAGGCCATCCTTTGGGATATCTTCTCCAATACAAACCTTCAATCCCACAAGTCTACCTTCAACAATTTTGGCATACAGTCAAATTTGTTACTGCTGATGGTAACCACCATTTTAAAGCTACCATTGATCAATAGAAATCTAAAATTACTCTAGCCAGACTTCGCCACAACTTGTTTCTCCCAAGACGAATAGATTCAGTTAACTTTCCTGAGTTAGCTGATTTTGAAGACTTTGTTTCAGATGAGGAGCTAGTTCATGACCTAATATGCTTGGGCAGGTGCAGCATTCACTGTGTAAGGATCTTCCATGGTATTGCTTTCAATAAGCATTATGACTATTGTCAATGCATCTGGGAAGACCTCAAAGAGATTGTACTGGCTAAAACAATGAACAAATCAAGGAAGTTTTTTCCACTTCAGAGGTTTTTCCAAATTCTTATCCGAGGGATCCTAAGGGCAAATGAGAATATACCAAAAAGATCTAACTCTAACCGATGCCCAGACTACGTGATGATGAGTTTACATGAGGTGCCGGATTCTCCCAATGCAAATATAATGCCAATTCTGGAATATTTGTTGAAGTATGCAGATCCAGAAAGTGAGATTGTGGAGATGTATATGATAGATCATGCTCCAATAGAGACCTAAGAACCGGTTTCTCTTACCCAAGGAGTGATAGGGAGAGAGGAACTTCAGAAAGGGGCTGAAGTTCAGGGAAACCTACAAGTCAGTGAGGAGTAGAAGTAGTGAGGGGTGGTGAGGAAGAAGCTGGGAGTTCTGATTCTGAGCGTACATTGTCAAATATACAAGAGAGAGAAGAGGAAGGAAATGATGATGATGGTGATAATGGTGATGATGGTGATGATCATAATGAGGGAGGAGCTGCTTTGATGGATGTTGTTCAAATTGCTCAGGAGAGTGTGAGGGATGTACTTAACCTAGAAAGCCGGGATTTACCCACATCTGCTGTTAACTCCCCTCAGGGAATATCATTGAAGAGGTCAGTATCCCACTGACAAGTGCACACCCCACCATCCACTCAGTCTCCTCTCAACAGGAAACTGTATCATTTGAGCACCGGGATGAACCACAAATTCTATCTGATAGTCATTTGGACTTGATGGATATTGAAATAAGTACACAACTGCCCGAGTGTACAACTTTCATTCAAGCACAGAGTCTAGAACAAATACAGCTTAGGACACTTGAGTCAACTTCATCTGTTGAAGTAAGTGCGGTTGAACTTAGTGTTCCCACCGGAACATCCTTAGCTTTGGAAGCATTTGTTGCTCCGTCGCTTGAAGAGGGTGGAAGTCCAGTTAGAGCGACAACTATGCCAACTCTAAGTACTGGCCACACAGAAGTTCTTTTTACAAGTTCAACTGTTGTGACATTTGGAAGTCTAAGTGACCCAGTGGTGAATCTTTCCCCGTTTGTTACTGAATCGTCTTTAAGCCAAGCGTTGAATGCAGCTGTTGCAGGAGTGAATAATCACTGCTCAGTTATCTGAAGTAATGGCCATAATGTTTAACATTCATAAACTTTTGAAGGGTAAATCAGTGGCTGAAGAATTTGTCAAGCAATCTCATCCAAATCAAGCAATCGATGAATTGTGGGAAGAACTGAAAGATTTTGGTTTTGAACAATTTGACGAAATGAGAGAAAGGATGATCAGTTTAGAATGTACGGTGATTACTGATCTGGGAAATCTATCTGAGAGGGTTGCGGCTGTAGAGGAGACGTGTAAGGCGCAAGCTTCATCATCTAAACGTAAGCATGATGAGCATGATGAAGACTCCGATGATGCTCCTCGTGAGGGGGAGAAGAGGAGGAAGCTTGCTGAGCCTACACCTGGACATCTAATGATTACATATCCTGAAAAGGAGACAGAGGTGAAAGAAAAGGAAGCAGGGAGCTCAAAAGAACCTGCTGATGTACAAAGTGAGCTGGGATTGATTCTTCATGAAGATGTTCCAGTTCCTTTGAACATTCAGTCAGATATCTACAACTTTGAGGAATATAATGATTCAGATGATGACGATCAAGTGGTTAAGGAACAGATATTGATGATTCAAGGTGTAGAAGGAGAGAGAGAGAGAAGTATGTTGAGTTATTGGAGGATGATGATGTTATCACCTTGACTGAGATTGATTTTCAGGGTGAAAGGATTGAAGAAGAAGAGGAGTTAGTTCAGGAAATTTTGAAAGAGTCTATACCGACACCGACGGTTGAAAAGCCTGAGGTTGTTATTCAAGTGAAAGAGGAAGTTGAAGAGTTTCCAATAGAGAATGTGGTTGTTTCAGAAAGAGTAGAATTGAATGAAGTGGAGGTTACGGAAAGGTTCTTTAACTAATATATTCTTGCAGATGAGTCGCAGAAACAACACAGACTCAGATTTGAAGCCCAATAGGTGGTGCAGAGGGAAATAAGGGATATGCTCACATTGTTGAACAAGGATGAGATAAGTAAAAAGAAAGTTAAAACGTTTGAGCTATCTGCGAAACGTTCAGCTGAATTTATTAAGAAAAGGAACAAATTGTCATATCTTGAAGACATTTTGGAGAAAAGAATTTTTTGTAAGAAATAAGCTCCTTGTTCATTTGTTAAGTTGTTTAGGGTTTTGGAGCCGAACATGCCAAATCTTGTTAATTATGCAAGTTTTCTGAGAAACAAGACACAAGTGGTTGATAAAGTGAAGAGTGAGTTCAGGATAGTTGTTTTAGTCAAAATTGAAAAAGACAGATTCGTTCAGATCTTCTATCCTACATTCACTGTCACAAGGGCTGATGGAAATATCTACACGTTCACTAAAGCAGATATGTTTAATATGCACCTGGTCGATATTGAAGATTTATTTGATGAGTTGTGCAGAAATAAGAGAAATGAGCACTGCAGATTTGCATTAAAGACAATTTTCGACTTCATGCATACCAAACTGGTATTAATGTCTGTGCAAGATCTGCAGATTGGTGTTGAACGAGGGATGAGAAAGATTAACATCACAGCTCCAAATAGAGATATCAAATTTGCAGGAGAGTTGAAAGTATTTCAAGTGATTATGGTGAAGCATTCAGCTGTTATGTAGAAAGATAGAAATAAGAAGTTAAGAGCAATGAGAAGTGTTGAACTTAACAAGTTTTCTGATGGTACATTACAAAAGGTGTTGAATGGCTTGAAGGGAAAGCTGGCCTCGGATAGAAAGAGAAAAACTAAGAGAGGAGCTTTGCCTGTTAACGATAGAAGACTGATGGTAGAGTCTATCTCAAAGATTGAATGGAGGCTCTCAGACCAAAAGAGTATCAGAAGATTTGAACAGAAGCTTGGTTTATCAACCTGAAGACTTTGCATATTCCATCAAAGGGGGAGATTGTTGGAATGTATTTTTGTTGATGGAATACAAAGTATAGGGTCTGTTTTGTAATTAGTTAATAGTTGTATAAATGTATATAAATACAATGTTGACTTCCAAAATGGATATGACTGACAGTTATATTCAGCACGCATAGAATTCATAGAAAGAGGAACTGTACACGAAGATTCTATTTCATCATTTTGTAATCATCAGATCTGCAATATAATCATTCGGTTAGTTGTGATTCCAGTTATTGTTCTTGATAATTTGATATTGTTGTTTGATTAATTGAGAAACTACAATTCACAGCTAACATCTAATACTACAAAAATACATTTAAATTAAGGATTTAAAGGGTTGAAAAGCCTTATTTCAAATTCGGGCCTCATAGGGTCCCGAAACGAGCCGAGGCATTCGGTTTAGAACCTGAAACGTTGTGATAGAGGTTTTTAGAGTTTTTTTAGGGTATGGAAGCTTATGAGCAATATATTTATAATTTTTATAGGTGGTGGGATCGATCGGAGCCCATTGGAAGCGACTTAACTTGAATTTGATCGTTACGGTTCATTTTGGCGGACTGAAGCTTTATTGTGCAAATCACTGTGAGTTTTAGCATTATTGTTACATAATATGCATTGCTTATTGTTGATCACCTCATTGAACACATTGTTGAACTAATCGTTGACATCTTGATAGTAGTTGCTTGTTGTTCTCAATTCCTTCATGTTGATTTGTTGGCCATATCTGAGACACCTTGAGCCTCACTATACTTGTTAATCTTTCATTTGACCTCACCTGGATATCCATGGAACTGTTGGGCTAGCTCTAAGCCTAAATTGAGCAATATGTTGGACTAGCTCTAAGTCTAAATTGAGCAACACGTTGGACTAGCTCTAAGTCTCAATTGAGCAAATTTTGGGCTAGCCCTAAGCTTAAATTGTGCAAATGTTGGGCTAACTCTAGGCCTAAATCGAGCACTCATTCATGTTGATTGTTGAACATACTTGTTGATTGTTGTTGTATGCATGTGTATTATGTTTTTTAACTAATCTAGCAACTCACTCAACTTTGTTGACCCCTTTAGTTGATAACCTTTTCAGGTAAGGGAAAAGGTCCCACTTGATCATCGCCGTAGTAGACTTGGAGCTTGACTAGCGGCTCGTTGTTTTGGTAGAGCTTCGACAATGCTTTGGGTTGGGGCATAGTGGACTCCCATTTTTTTATTTACTAGTGAATGGACTTAGCTTATCACTTGTTCTTGTAATCAGATGTTTAGACAATATATCCCCAAACATTTGATCCATGATTCATCACACTTTGCTCATTGATAATTAGCAAAGTGGGGAGAATCATGTTGATGGTTTTGTATATTGAAAATTTTAAATTTGACCATAATTCTGCAAGTATTTATTGATAATTATCGTTAAATGTTCGTGAAACGTCTATTTTAGTTTGATGGTGTTTCAATTTGGTATCAGAGACTGTGTTCAATGACTGAGTGTAGTCGACGATACTCGCCACTGAACGCGGATTCAGATGCTTGTATTGGCCCACCTAGGAAACACTAGTAAAACAATCTTTAAGATTGACTCGGCCTAGGTTTGGAAAATTAACGGGTGGATGTTAAGCATATATATTGCAAAATAGATTATGTATTCATACTCGAGCATATGTGTGAGCAATTATTTGATGCCTCTTGGGTTTCGTTTCAGATGAAATGTGGGATCACAGATCTAATCGTGACCAAGGACCGGTAGTGAGCCCTCGGGAGTCCGATGAATCCGACAATGATCGAACCTACCTATCTAGGTGGGATGAATCGAGAGAGGATCGAATGCTTCAAAAGATTGCCGAAATTTTGGAGCAGAACAATCAATAACAAGAGTTGTTGCTAGAGGCAAAGATACAAGCTTTCTATAATCGGATGGATAAGGCGAAAGAGGATAAGGCTCATACTAAAGTGAGCATTGATAACAATCAAGGAAATGGGGGCGGAGAGGATGCCCGAAACAACAAGGAAACCGGAAAGAAAAAGGAAAAATCTTCTAAGTCCAAGAAGGGTTGCTCGTTTAAAACCTTCATGGGATGCCGACCGCCTATGTTTGATGGCAAGATTGGGGCATGTCCATCTATGGACTGGTTGAAAGAGGTGGAGAAGTTTTTCCATGTAAACGACTGCCTGGAGGAAAAGAATGTTGCATATGGTACAGTATTGCTGAAAGGCCCTGCTCTGTCTTGGTGTGACACGGAGGTTGAAATTCTGGGGGAAGAGTTGATCAGGTCCATGACTTGGGACCAATTTAAAATTCGATTTAAACGGCAATTCTGTCCTGCCGTTTCAATCCAAAAGATCAAAAGAGATTTCATCACGTTCCACCAAGGAGATTTGTCGGTGGATGACTATTTGCGGAGTTTAACTCCAAAGCTACGTTCGTGGGGCCGCTCGTTTCTGATGAAGGCCAGAAGGTGGAGTATTTTATGGAAGGTCTTCGGAAGGAGATTCGGGAGTTTGTGAAGATGCAAGTGATCACAACCTTTGATCAATCGTTGAACTTGCTCGTATCCGGGAGTATGAAGTCTCTCGAGTTGATCCCGATACTCACTCCTCCAAGAAGATGAAAAATGAGGTTCCTCAAGCGTCGTATTGATCATCCCGTAACTCTCACTCAAAGGGTGCCGATTCTCGAGCTCATTCACAGGAACCTTCAAAGCAACAGTCGTATTCCCTAAACCAATCAAAGCGGCACTCATCTGGCATCGCCGCTTCTTACACCAAATGTGGGAGATATCACAAGGGGGAGTGTACTCGAGGTCCCTTGGTTTATCATAGCCGTGGAGAGGAGGGGCACATTCATACTAAGTGCCCCAAATATGTTGCTAAATGCTTCGTGTGTGATGAGACTGGGCACAAATCTTGGGGTTGACCTAACCGGAAGGACGTGCCGGCAGAAAGTAAAGCCTCGGCGGCGAAGTCGACAGTTGGTGCCGGTTCCTTCCAATCAAAGGGGAATGCGTTGAAAGATCATGCGCGGGTATTCCAGATCACCACAGAAGAGGCTTGGGACACACCGGATGTTGTTACCGGTACCTCTATTGAACTCCTTACCTGCTATTGTTCTTTTTGATTCCGGTGCAAATGTGTCGTTTATTGCTAAATCATTTGCACGAAAGCTTGATAACTTGCCTTCATTGTTGCCTTTACCTTTGACTATTGATGCTGCAAATGGGATGTCGGTTGTGGCTAACCAAATTTATTTTGATTATAAACTCACCTTAGATGGGTATGAATTTGGGATTGACCTTGTGCCAATAGACACAAATGAGTTTGATATAATAGTTGGTATGGATTGGTTGGCGGCAAATGAGGTGAGTATTGTGTGTGCCAAAAGAGTTGTTTGTCTAACAACTCCTAACGGCAATGAATTATTTGTCTATGGAAAGAACCGTAAGGGAGAAGTGGTGATCATCTCCATGGCAAAATCCCGTAGGAGAATTAATAAGGGATGCCAAATATTAATTCGCATATGTGTTGAATGCCAAGAAAGAGGAGAAGGAATTGAAGAGTGTGCCGGTAGTGAGCGAATATCGAGATGTTTTTCCGGATGATCTACCAGGCTTGCCACCCGATAGAGCTATAGAATTCCAGATAGACTTGGTACCGGGGGCTGCTTCCATTGCACGTGCTCCTTACCGTTTGGCCCCTTCGGAGATGAAGGAAATATGGACCCATCTGGAAGAGTTGTTGGACAAAGGGTTCATCCAACCGAGTACTTCACCTTGGGGTGCTTCGGTTTTGTTCATTAGAAAGAAGGATGGAACCTTGAGGATGTGCATCGACTATAGGGAATTGAATAAAGTGACGATAAAGAATAATTACCCTTTGCCTCGCATAGATTATTTGTTCGATCAACTGCAAGGGGCTTCTTATTTTTCGAAGATTGACCTACGTTCGGGTTATCACCAATTAAAAGGTTCAGGAAGAAGATATTCCGAAAACCACCTTTCGAACTCGCTATAGTCACTATGAATTCTTGGTGATGCCGTTTGGGCTAACTAATGCACCTGCCGCCTTCATGGAATTGATGAAACGAGTGTGTCGTCCAATGCTCGATAAATCGGTGACCGTATTCATTGACGACATATTGGTCTATTCTAAGTCGGAGACGGATCATGCCGTGCACTTACGGGAACTCCTTGAACTTCTTCGCAAGGAACGACTATACACCAAGTACACGAAATGTGAATTTTGGTTGCGGTAGGTATGAATTTTTAAACTTTAGCTATAATACCATTTTATTATAGAGTGAAATTTAAATTTCATTGCTTAACACCTTGAGTTGTGACTCGATCAGGTACAATTTCTGGGCATGTCATATCTTGTGAGGGAGTTTCGGTCGATCCCTCCAAGATTGAAGCTATTGAGAGTTGGGAAACGCTGCGGAATGCCTCTGACATACGGAGTTTACTCGGATTAGCTGGTTATTATAGACGATTTATCCAGGACTTCTCGAAAATCGTGGTCCCTCTTACATCTTTGACGCGTAAAAACGCAAAGTTTGTGTGGGCCGAGCCGCAAGAGGAGGCATTTCTCACGTTGAAAACTTGTTTGACTAAGGCTCCTGTTCTTGCCTTAGCTGAAGGCAATGAAGATTTCGCGGTGTATAGCGATGCTTCCATTAACGGGTTGAGTTGTGTATTGATGCAACGGGGGAAGGTGATAGCCTATGCATCAATACAATTGAAAGAGTAAGAGAAAAGTCGACCGACTCATGATTTGGAGTTGGATGCGGTCACTTTTGCTCTATAAAATTGGCATCATTACTTGTATGGTACCCGGTGGCAACTGTTTATGGATCACAAGAGCTTGAAGCATCTCTTTGATCAGAAGGAGTTGAACATGAGGCAATGGCGAGCCATGGAGTTAATAAAGGATTATGACTGTGAGATCATATACCATCCCGGGAAAGCAAACGTTGTAGCCAACGCTCTAAGTCGAAAGAGATATCCTGAGGTGACTTGTGATGCACTTACTCATGTGGTGGTGACTTCCGAAAGTGTCAAGTTGAAGGCCTTATGGAGGAGAATGTTAAGTCTGAAAGGATGGTTGGTCAAAGCACAACATTAACCGACGGGAGCAACGATTTGAAGTTGTATAAGGACCGGATATGGGTGCTTAAGATTGGAGGTGGTCGGGACGTGATCCTTGAAAATGGTCCCAATTCGAAGTTCTCTATTCATCCGGGGAGCTCCAAGATGTATCATGATTTGAAATTGGAGTATTGGTGGCCCGGAATGAAGCGAGATATTAGCAACCACGTTGAGCGTTGCCTAACTTATTTGCAAGTCAAAGCCGAACATCAGAAACCATCGGGTAGTATGCAGCCTCTTGATATACCGGAGTGGAAGTGGGATCACATAACGATGGATTTCGTTGTAAATTTGCCGAAGACCAGCATCAACAAGATGCTATATGGGTTATTGTTGATCGGTTAACCAAGTCCGCACATTTCTTGCCAGTTCGAGAGAATTATCCATTGGAACGTCTAGCTCGGATGTATATTGATGAAATTGTCGTGCGACATGGTATTCAGAAATCCATTGTCTCGGATCGTGATTCACGGTTCACTTCACGATTTTGGCAGAGTATGCAAAAGCAGTTAGGGACGCTTGTGAACTTGAGCATGGCGTTTCGTCCCGAGACTGATGGCCAAACCGAACGGACGAACCAGACTATAGAGGACATGCTTCGGGCATGTGTGATTGAGATGGGAGGCAATTGGGATACACATTTGCCACTCATAGAGTTTTCCTACAATAACAGTTATCATTCCTTAATAAAGATGGCACCTTATGAGTCATTGTATGGCTGCAAATGTCGTACCCCAACTTGTTGGCGTGAAACTGGCGACAAACCTTTTGCGGGACCCGAATTGATACAGGAGAACAATGAGAAGATTCAGATAATTCGAGAACGAATTAAAGCCGCCCAAGATCGTCTGAAGTCGTATTCTGACAACCGCCACAAGAATGTAGAGCATGCTGTCGGGGATTCGGTTATGTTGAAAGTATCTCCGTGGAATGGTGTGATGAGATTCGGTAAGCATGGGAAGTTGAGTCCACGATACGTCTATACAAATTGGAGTTACCTGAAGAGCTTGCAGGTATACATGATACCTTTCATGTAAATTTGAAGAAAAGTCTGATAAATCCGGGAGTGATCATTCCATTGAATGATGTGCACATTAACGAGAAGCTATGGTATGTGGAAGAACCGGAGGCTATTTTGGGTGAAAAGGTCACTAAGTTGCAAAACAAAGAGATCGAGATGGTGTTGGTTCATTGGAAACATCATCGTGGATCTCTAATGACGTGGGAGACGAAGGTCGAGATGAAAGCCAAATATCTGGCGTTGTTGGAGCCGAATTTATTACGTGGGCGGAATCCTTTTAAGTGAGGAGGAATTGTAACACCCCAAAAATTGTAAAACAATTAAAGAATAGCTAATTATAATACTAGAGTTATTTAATAAAATACTTTGTTATGATTAGCCTAAATATGAATTAAGGTATTATGGTTTGTTGTGTTATTTAAATGAAATGGGTGTATATTTAAATAAGGGGTTATGTGTGTATGGGGGTAAAGTGGGGGGGGGGGGGGGCAAAGGGGAACCCTGGCCACCCTATCCCCCCCCCCCCCCCCTTCTTCTTTTGATCGACCAAACACACACACTTGCACACACTCACTTCATTTTGCAACATTTGAAGAAAAAGAGAGAAGAAAGCTAGGGTTTGGAGATTTGATGATCAAAGATTGATAGATTAAGGATTTTCTTTGATATTGGAAGCATCTTGGAAGGTATAAACATCTCCTTTGTCCTTCTTCTTCGTTTCTTCTCCATTTCACCATTTTTGGATAATGGAACCCAAAGTGAGATTGTTGGATTGGGTTGATAAATGGCTCCAATCTTTGAGTATGTGTTAGTATATTCTTGTATGATCAAAATGGAGCCAAAATATGTAACTACATTGGTAGTTTGAAGTAGTTTGGACTGAAATCCATTTTAGGGCTCAATTGAGTTCCTAAGAATCAATAGATGAAATGTTAGTGTTTTTGATGTTATGGGAGCTCTAAAATAGCTCAAATATGCTTATAAATGTTTTACCAATCATTTGGGAGTAGTGGTAGTTGATGGAATTGATTTTGGAATTTTGGGTGTAAAACCCGTAGGGGGAAAAAGTGCAGGTCTGTGAGCGACTCGGCGAGTCACCTGAGGCCACTCGCTGAGTCAAATTTTTCTGTTCACAAAATTTGAGCGACGCTACGAGTCGCCCCTGGCGACTCGATGAGTCGATACTGACTGTCCAAAAAATTGATTTTTAGCTATGTGGTCCTATGCTAACATCTAATACTACTAAAATACATCTAATTAAGTATTTAAAGGGTTGAAAAGTCTAATTTCAAATTCGGGCTCATAGGGTCCTGAAACGAACCGAGGCATTCAGTTTAGAACCCGAAACCTTGTCGGAGAGGTTTTTAGAGTTGTTTAGGGTATGGAAGCTTATGAACAATATATTTATAATTGTTATAGGTGGTTGGATCGATAAGAGCCCATTGGAAGCGACTTAACTTGAATTTGATCGTTTTGGTTCATTTTGGCGGACTAAAGCTTTATTGTGCAAATCATTGTGAGTTCTAGCATTAGTGTTACATAACGTGCATTGCATATTGTTGATCACCTCGTTAAACACATTGTTGAACTCGTTTATATGTTGAAAGTAGTTGCTTGTTGTTCGCAATTCTTTCATGTTGATTTGTTGGCCATATGTGAGGCACCTTGAGCCTCATTATAGTTGTTAATCTTTAAATTGACCTCACCTGGATATCCATGGAACCGTTGGGCTAGCTCTAAGCCTAAGTTGAGCAATATGTTGGACTAGCTCAAATTCTAAATTGAGCAACACGTTGGACTATCTCTAAGTCTCAATTGAGTAAATGTTGGCCTAGCTCTAAGGCTAAATTGAGCAAATGTTGGGCTAGCTCTAAGCCTAAATCGAGCAATCATTCATGTTGATTGTTGAACATACTTGTTGATTGTTGTTGTATGCATGTATATTATGTTTCTTAACTAATCTAGCAACTCACTCAACTTTGTTGACCCTTTTAGTTGTTAACCTTTTCATGTAAGGGAAATGGTCCGCTTGATCATCGTCGTAGTAGACTTGGAGCTTGACTAGTGGCTTGTTGTTTTGGTATAGCTTCGACAATGCTTGGGGTTGGGGCATAGTGGACTCCCATTTTGTTATTTACAAGTGAATGGACATAGCTTATCACTTGTTCTCGTAATAGGATGTTTAGACAATATATCACCAAACATTTGAACCATCATTCATCACACTTTGCTCATTGATAGGTAGCAAAGTGGGGAGAATCATGTTGATGGTTTTGTATATTGAAAAATTTAAATTTGACCACAATTCCGTAAGTATTTATTGATAATTATTGTTAAATGTTCGTGAAACATCTATTTTAGTTGAGGTGTTTCACCTATTCATAACATGTCAAGGACTAGATATCATAGTGATACAGATATATGTAGATGATATAACTTTTGGGTCTACAAATACTGAATTTTGTAAAAAGTTCGCATTCTTAATGTCTCAGAAATTTGAGATGAGCATGATAGGTGAAATGAATTTTTTCTTGGCGCTACAAGTTAAACAACTAAGTGATGGAATTTTCATCAATCAGACAAAATATATTCAAGACATGTTGAAGAAATTTAACATGGTCAACAGTACCCCAATGAAAACACCCATTGCTCTTGATTCTAAATCGAAACTCGATGATGACATTTCATAGAAAACTATTGATGTAACTCATTATCGAGGAATTATTTGGTTATTAATCTACTTAACTGCGAGTAAACCTGATATAACGTTCGCTACATGTGTCTTCGCTAGATATCATGCAAATCCAAAAGAATCTCATTTGGCCGCTGCCAAAAGAATTGTTTGATATCTAAAGGGTACTCCGAACATAGGTTTGTGGTATCCTAGGAAATCAACATTTACATTGTCTGCTTTTTCTGATACTGATCATGCAAGAGATAAAAAGGATAGAAAAAGAGCACAACAGATTCAGTTCAATTGCTTGGTGATAAACCTGTTTGTTGGTCGTCCAAGAAACAGCACTTTGTCATTGTCAACAACTGAAGCTGAATATGTAGCTGTATCCTCATGCTGTTCAGAACTACTGTAGATGAAGAGCCAACTGCGTGATTACGGATTCACACCTAAGAAGATCCTGAGTTATTGTGATTCACATAGTGCAATTGCTATTGCTTCCAATCCAGTACAACATTCCAAAACAAAGCACATTGACATTCGGTATCATTTTATTAAAGATCAAATAGAAAACGGTAATGTTGAATTATATTTTGTACCGACTAAATATCAGCTAGCTGATTTGTTTACCAAAGCGTTGGATGAAAAAACGATTTAAGTTTTTGGTATACAAATTGGGTATGCTATATCGGTAGATTTAAACATTCAGGTGTTACAAAATTTAATTTTTAATTTTACAATTTTTTACTTGATTTAATTTGTGTGTTAATCTCTTGTGCTTTCAAAGTTTGAATTTTTCTGATATTTAACTGAATCCGATTGTCAAGTGCAGGGGGAGCACACTGAATATTTTATCTGATAATTTGTATATGATAATTTTTTAATCTGCTTGACTGCAAGGGGAGCGTGATTAAAAGATGATATTCATCTGAGGGGGAGCAACAATCCAACATTCAAGGGGGAGCAAAGTTTTAATTTTTTTTGTTTAAGTTTATTGTTTTTGTTAGTTCATTTTTTTGGTTTGTTCAGATTTTTTTTGGTTGTTATATTTTTTTTGGGTTTTGGTTTATTTTTTATTATTTTTTTGTGTATATTTTTTTAAATGGGCTGAAATGTGAAAAAGAGAGAAAAAGTATTGGGCCGGGAACCAATTGGAAATGGGTATAAATTTAAAATTCAATTTTCATTTTCATTTTTTCGAAATCCAAGTACTATACACCGCCATATACTCTCTCTCTCTCTCTCTCTCTCTCTCTCTCTCTCTCTCTCTCTCTCTTTCTCTCATCATCTTCAACAAGCATTCATCCATCGATTTCATGCTTGAATTTAGAAAATTTGTAATTTTTTCATTCGTTTTTGTTACTGTTTTAGTATTTTTTTCAGTTGTTTTTTTTTCGAGTTTTTGTGTTTCTATAATTGTGCTACTGTGTGAGTTTATGTTTCTCGGTGTGTGAAAATCCGAGATCATCCATTTCGGTTTCAAATCTAAAAATTGAAAGTATGTGTGCATCATTTTCATATAAGCTTGAATATAAATTTTTTAAAGCTTATCACACATTATACAACATTTAATTTCAAAATTTCAGATTGAATGTTTCGAGTTTAAAAACTTCCTGAAAATCTGAATTTTGAGGGTCTTAAAGTTGTTTGTGAAACAACTTCAGTAAAGGAAAAATCTTTAAAATGTAATTTCGAGTAAGAAAAGTTCTTTTAGGCACAAAAAGGCCTCAATCAAACCTCTTCTATACCATAGGGGAGATTTTTAATCAAACATGTTTGATACACTTAAAGGTATAATTTAAGGCCTTTTAATGCCTTATTAAAACTTGATAAGTGATTTGAAATATAAGCCCAAGCTGCCCACACTGTTATATTCGTTGTAACCTGGCAGATTGCCTAAGCTGTCCTAAACTGTTGGACAGGTTTGACATAAACTGTCAATGCTATTCATGTCTGTTGAACAGCTTAGACCCAAATGAAGTGTTCTATTCTTTGTGAACAAAACATGTTCTTTGTGAACAGGTTATACGCATTATGGAATTCGTTTCCATGTCATCATGTAAAATCTAGGTCGAGAAGATCAGTTCACAAGTCGAAGATAAAATGGAAAATTAGAAACTGCTTGCACTGCCCAAGCTGTTCTGATACATGATGACACATTGGATATTTGAAATGGGTGACAGACCATTCTTATATAAAAATAGCTATACATGAAGAGGAAATAATTAAAGTTGACATTCCTCTTTAAGGTAAAGCAGCCTGCAACAGAGAAAAAAAGGAAAAGACAAAGTATCTGCAACTAAGGGACAAATACTGTTTTGTCAGACGTGCAGAAAAGCGCTCTTGTCTTTTTGTAATGACACTCCACTATCTCTGCAACCAATGAAGAAGTTTCACTGGGATTCTCTGAGTGAGTATAAAAGGAAGCTTGTAAGGAATGAGAGATAACCAACAGAGAGATACCAGAACATGCAAAAGAATTGTGTTTTCATGCATGCAAAGTCTACTCAGAAAAGAATAGTTAGTGTGTCCAAGCTGTTCTTTTTCTAAGTTGTTTGTCTGTCTTGTAAATCAGTGAGTGCACCTTAGTGAGTGAATTCATTGTTGCTAATCTGATTCAGTTTTAGATTAGTTGTTCATTTGTTGTTTTTGTCATCTCAGTTTGAACCATTTCGCAGTTCAATCTAGTTTGTAATTAACACTTGTTAATATAAACATACAAACATTGAGAAAGAGTGTGTTTAATTTTTAATTAACTGTATTCACCCGCCTCTACAGTTTACTGCAACATACTTGGGAAACTCTTTGGGACCTACAACTGGTATCAGAGCAGTTTAGAGTGTGCGTTAACTCTAGATCTCTTACATCTCCCTATTTCCCAAAATGGATAACAGTGTTGCCAACTCCTCTTCCTACTATGACAATGGGTCAATGGCAAAACCTCCAAAGTTATATCATCAGAAGTTTTCTTGCTGGAAGTGAAGATTGATTCTCTATCTTGAGAATCTTGATGTGCAACTACCAGAAATAGTGATGGAAGGTCCCTTTGTGCCAACTTCTGTCACTACCATAACTACTGCTGCTGAATGAGTTGTTCCTGAAGTCAGAACTATTGTGATGGCAAAAGCTCAATTGTCTGATGAAGACAAACGTCTGGTTGCCCTTGATGCAAAAGCCATGAACAACCTTGTAATCTCTCTACCTGAAGATGTGTTCAAATAGGTTGAGAAAAAGAAGACTGCAAAAGAAATGTGGGATACCTTGGGTACCGTCTATGATGGTCCCACTATCACATTAGATAGCATGATCAATAATCTTGTTAGACAATATGAACTGTTTTTTACTAAGCTAAAGGAGACACTCACTGAAACCTACACCACGTTCACTACCTTAATAAATGACCTCAAAGCTGTTGGGATTACTAAAGAAATTATAACTCTGGTGAACAAATTCTTGGACATACTTCCTGAGGAATGGAATTACTTCTCTACTATCCTCAGAAACTCAGGTTCCATCAGAGGCATGGTTCTTGTAAATCTTTATGGATCCTTGCTAAATGATGAAAAATCAAGGCAACAAAAGATAAATGCCTTGGAAATTTCCAAGAGAGGTGCAGCCTTAGTGGCCAGCGTGAGACAACCTATTAATCAGGTGTGTGATGTGTTCATGATCAACAGGATGATGATGATTTTGAAGATATGTCTGAAGAAGAGGAGGATTGTGAATATCTTACTGAGTTTGATGATAAGCACATGATTTCTATGCTTGTCAGAAAATTCAATAAGAAAACGTTTGGAGTTAAGATGCTGCAAAATAAATCAGTTTTCATCAAAAAAAATGGTATTTGACAAAACTATTGATGAGTGCTTTAAATGTGGCAAAACAGGACATATAGTTGTTGAATGTATGTCTAAAGCTGTTGGCTATTCCTCTAAACCGTACAAGACAAACAAAGACGATGGCTACAGGGTTAAGTTCCTTATGGCCATGGCTAAGCTGAAAAAGTTAGAAGACTATATGGCTTCTAACAAACAGAAGGGACTTACGGCCGAAATCTGTGACTGGGATGAATCTGATTCAACATCTGATGAAGAAGACAACAACTGTCTGATCGCCAATACTGATGCCCCTCAACAAGTATCTTCAAACAGGACCTAGCTGAATCTGAAGCTCTCAGCACTAAAGATAACTGGATTCCCACCATGACGTATAAGGTACAAAACTATAAGGATTACAGCTCTGAAGAAAAAGTTAAAATGTTAGATTATTCACTTGTAGATTTAAAAGCTGCCATTGAAAACCATGATTATTTGAAGTCTGAAATCTCTAAGCTACAAGCTGATTTTGAAATAAAAACTAATCAACTGAACAATTTTCATGTGTTGAAAACTGAACTTGATGAAGTAAAACACATCAACATCATTTTATTAGAAGAGAAGAGAGAAACAGACTCAAAGCATGCTAAGCTTCAAAAGATTATTGACTCTTGGTGTCATTCAGCTAAGAGCGTCAGTCAATGTATTAATCAGCAGATTCCTGCTCAAATCCAAGCCTATCTTTGACGAGATGTTCATACAGCAGCTTCTATTGTTGAAATCAAGAATCTGGAAATAAGCTTATCCTCTCTTGGTGAGCTTCCAAATACTTTTATCCTAAAAGTAAATGGAAAGCTGGTTTCAACAAACAAGTTTGTCAGGCCTCAAAACACTAAGAGTTTATGTGAAAAAACTACAAAGACTGATGATGGAATGTGTTCTCCATCAAACCATCCTGCTAAGTGCTTAGCCAGTTCACATAAACAAAAGAATGGAAAACAAGTTAAAACTTAAACTTTGACCACTAAACCTGTCAACCAGATAGGTTCTGGGGTTAATCTAATGACAAAAAACCTGTTAATCCATTCAATGCTGAACATTTTGAGAACAAGTTTTCAAAAGGAAAACAGCCTTTAATCAACAAGGGTAAGTCACATGTTGGAAGCAAATCTGTTGTGATTTCAAATAAGTTTTTAAATCATAGTGGAAAACTGGTTATAAATGAAAGAAATTCTTTTGATAAAACTAGATATGATGATCACACTACCACAAGTAGGGAAAAGTCATCACAGCTCAGTAAAAGCAAGGGCAAAGCCATTGCACAAACTGCGAAAACAGGAAATAAGTTTTCCAAATGTGTGGAAGGCCAAAAGATAGTTAAATTACCTGTATTTGATCTCTGTCCTCCCAAAATGAGGAAAAGGATTCAGGCAAAGCTGCTGCTGTTGTCCATTCCACTCAATCTGCTGGATCTTCTAAAACAAATGAAACATGTGTAAAACCTGTTGAAAAGTCCAATACAGATAAACCAGAATGTGTTTCTAGGATCTCTTCTTTCAGAATATCTAAAAAGAGAAAATGTTACAAATGTGGAAAGAAGACTCATATGGCCAAGGATTGTCCTGAAACTGAGGACATAAGGCCTGCTGATACAGTTAGCTCCAACATTGCAAAAAGCAGCAGTGTTGGAAGTAACATTGTCATTGAGGAGAGTATCTTAGCAGATACAATCCTAATTAGAAATATTAGTGTAGATCTCAGTGGTCCATCAACAAATTTTGATGAAGAAGGAGAACTCATCCTTATGATGAGTTCCCCTAAAAACTAATATTGTTCAATGTCACTCTGCAGGTTAAACAACCAAGCCAGGTTTGGTACTTGGACAGTGGCTGCTCTGGCCCAAAGGTCACCTTTGAGGAAAATGTCCAGGGATCCACAGAAGGATATGGAACCCTTCAAGCTGGTGCCGCCATTTTCAACAGAGGGGCCTATGTGTCTGGGCTAAAACATAACCTTGTAAGCATTAGTCAACTATGTGATGCTGGCTAAAAGGTTAACTTTGATGAGCACCTGGGGTACATACTGGATTCCCAAGGAAAGGTTGTGTTGTGTGCACAAAGAAAGAAAGGTGTATATGTTGTAGATATGAAATCTGCTGATCCAACAACTGAAACCTGATTTATCTTAAGAAGCAATGCAGACCTCAACTCGTTATGGCAGAAAATGCTAAAACACCTAAACTTAAAGAATATCAGTAAACTCTGTAAAAAAGAGTTGGTAACAGGTTTGCCTTCTACAACTTATGTTAAGGATAAACTCTACTCAGCTTGTGAGAAGGTTAAGCAAGAAAAACATCTTTTAAAACCAAACATAATTTTTCTATTAACACACCTCTCTTCTTAATCCACATGGATTTGTTTGGATCTGTCATTATCTCAAGTCTAGGAGGTAGAAAATACACTCTAGTAATGGTTGATGAGTTCTCCAGGTACACTTGGGTGATCTTCCTGAAGACCAAATGAGAGGCTGCCAGAGATATTATTGGGTTTATCAAAAAGATGGAAGTTCTGAACTTTGCTCAAGTCAACCAGCTTAGAAGTGATCATGGTACTTGTGACACCCTTGACACAAAAATCACCATTACATTTAACCCATGATTAAACACCACATAATTTGATACATAATGATTTGAATGCTTAAACAAGTTTTAAACACCCTACGATGCTAAAGCGTTCCAATCTAAATCTACAACTCAATACATTATTACAACATCCCAAATATTACAATATTGGTCCCTCAATTTCAATTACCTATTGAGTAGTAGATGATCTTCAAAGACTTCAATTAATGACCTAGCTAGAAGGTCCTGCAGCGGATTTCCCTTTTCCTGTAAAAATTGAGCAACTGAGGGGTAAGCAAAGCTTAGTGAATACACAAATTTATGCATTCTATAAATCTTTATGAAGCCTCCCAAGAGTAACACCGATGACACACGCCGTATACTCTTTACGTACACCGAGTACGGAACAAGAGCCGCAGCTCCTTCAAGCCAAAGCTTGGCATTTAAACCAACCATTTGAGGTAAACATAACATCGGGGATGACATACTTCCTATCAGGACTTCGGAGGGATCAACTCCGGGTCATGTAGCACAGTAACATCGGATTACAGATGCGACCGCCGGTCCATCGAAAGATGCACAACAAAGTAACGGACATGCAACAAGCAACAATGTGCATCTATGTCTACGCAAGTTAGTAGAATTCCAAATGAAGGTGAAACAACTGGTCTCAGCAGGCAATAGCTTACATAAAACAGATATAGACATGCGAAATCATATGTACTAACAGTGGGTGCGTTAATTAACTTCAATTTATTCTATTTCTCCTCGGGCTTTTAACCGGATTCACAATGTACCCTACTGTGCGTAAAACAACACCACAAGGGACATGTTACATTTCCATAAGGAAAAGATATCATACACATGTTCATTAACAAATGAGCATCAAGTTTGTACCATTAAAGTGTCAAAACATTCGGAACGGCCATCCGAAACTCAAGCTTAAATCTCATTATTTGAGGTGTCATTATTCCCAATTATCCCTCCATTACTTACTTTATTATGTTACAAAAGATATCACAAAAGTGTGATTGATATATAAGAAATTTGGGTCCTTAACACCTTAATTCGTCTAAATATGACAAAAAATGAGCATTAATCGGGCCCATTAGGCCCAATGAGGCCCAACAGTTGAAACAATAGGTCAAATACAATTTTAAAGAGTCAAAATACATTTAACTCATGTATTGGTCAAGGTCTGAACCATACCTCATGAAAAAGTTCATGCCTCACGAACTAAATCTCATAAGTTCATGGCCTCAAGAACTTATGATGGTCCTCAAGAACTTATGAGTGTCCTCAAGAACTTATGAGGGTCCTCAGGAACTTATGATGCAGGTCACGAACTTATGTTGCAGGTCACGAACTTATGTGGCTCACAAACTTAGTTGGCCAAGAACTTAGGTGAGGGGCCACGAACTTATGAGGCAGGCCACGAACTTAATCGTGGTTTCATGATTTTGTTCATAATTTCGGCTTTCAAGCATGCGTTTCCAGGTCTAAACTCAAATTTAGCAACATGCAATCCATACATTTGATATGTTATCATATATTGAGGGTTTCTAGTCCATTTTCCCTATCAATAACGCTCTGATTCATCTAGATTAAACCAAAATATGGTTATTTTCTCAAGAACACTAAAATGCATAAAAAGTCGGATTTCTAACCTTTTTTATCGATTCAACGAACGATTCTTGTTTCGGGAGCTTCAATAATCTTAAAGAGATGATTTCCAACTAATATAACATACATGCATCATAAATTTCCGGAATAAAATTTCAGAATTTTGCATATTTATTCTTCAAAATATAACCTAAAACTTAAAACTATGTTCTTACCTTGAATCCACTTGAATTCTCGTTAATAACTAACTTTAATCCACAAATTTTTTCAGAAATTTTAGATTCAGCAGAGAGATTCTAGAGAGAGAGAGAGATAGAGCTTATGTGATTTGAATATGAAATGAATTCATTAGAAGACTAAAAGTCTTTTTATTTCACTACATCCAGCTATTGACACATATAGCCCCTCCACATATCTGATTTCATTAAATAAAGTTTCCTTCTTTATTTTATCACCATTAACATTTATTTATCATCATATTAACTTAAAAAATTTAATTTCTCAAATTTCTTAATTACTCATCATAGCAACCGACTTTTAAATTTCCAAATACATGCTTTCTGAATAATTAACTTTTATAAATAATTCAGCTAGATTACATAAATTACAATAATTTGAGCTAAATATCCTCAATAACAATTATTTAAATCCTTGGATAGTACAGCATGGGCTCCACCACGCTCAAACTTCGTCCTCGAAGTTACTTGAATTCAAACAGATTATGATACTTCATTATCACACCTATATTAGTTTTGCAGATGTTATTGGTTCCATGGTGATGCTTCCAACGTATAATTACCATCTCAATTTCTTTGTTTCTTAACTTCATTACTTTAATATTCAAAACACGTTCCGACTTCTCAACATATATTAACTTCTCATTAATCTTTAATTAAGTATGATCAGCCCAATCTTCAATCCCAGTTGTGAAGATCTCCTAAAGAGTCCCACATGAAACATCCGTGCATTTTTGATATTTCCTTAACAAATTCAAAGTGACACAACTGATTCCCAACTTTTCTATTATTCTAAATGTGCTAACACATCTCGGTGTCAACCTGTCTCTTTTTACACAACGAGTATCACCCCTCATCGGTGATCTTTCAACTATATCCAATTGTTTATCTCACAACTAATCAATTTATAACTACAATCATAATAACACTTTTGTGATAACACAGACATTGTAATCAGAGTCCCTTCAATTTCCTTCAAACATGTAGGGGTTGTAGATTTCCTCCCGTAAAAATTTTAAACCGTGTTTTCTTAATTGTAACATGATAACTAGTGTTATACGAAATTTCCATCAAAGCAATTGATCTTTTCAGTTGGTATTTAAATCCAAAATACATGATCTCATCATATATTCCATCCGTTTTGACCATATGTCGGGGGTCGGTAAGCTGTACTCATAGCTATATGTGTGCCTAATCCCACTTGTAAAGCAAACTGAGAGTTGAAAATGAGACGACTCTTCTTATCAGACATAATCGATTCTAGAATACCATAAAGAGTAATAACCTTACTCACGTAAATTTGTGCAAGTCATTCCAGCAATAACTTTCTCGAGTTGGTATAAAATATACCGAATTAATCAAGTTGTCTACAATCTACCAATCGTGGAAAACTTCTTATTTCTGTAGCAGTGTGAGACGGCTTCCAAATTCTCAATAGTTCCAACAACTTTCTTAGGTGTATATCCTGCTCTTCTTTAAACTTAGACACTCCAGAATATTGTCAATGACTACAATTACTGATTGATCCAACATCAGTCAACAAATCCCTATTCATAATGTCCATAAAACAGCTGGGGTGTTAGTTAATCAAAATTTCATAACTAGAGACTCGTAGTACTCATAACTATTCCTGATAGCCATTTTCAGTACGTTCTCTCTTCGGACTTCAATTAATCATATCCCATTCGTAGATCAGTCTTAGAAAAATAATTAGCTCTCATGCAGCTGATCGAATAATCATCAATTCCCGACAACAGATACTTATACGTTATAATCATTTTGTTCAAATCACGTTAATCGATGCACATTCTCATTGTGACGTCATTTGTTTTATAAACAATAGCGGGGCTCCCAATGGAAAAGAACTCAATCTAACGAAGCCCTTATCCAACAACTCCTGAAGTTGCTTCATCATCTCTTGTATTTCGGTAGGTGCAAGACGGTACAAAGAATAAGCTATTGGAAAGCTCAAGGGATCAAGTCAATACAAAATTCCACTTGTCTTTGAGGTGGCACACCAAACAAGTCTTCCAGATTCACATCTGAGAACTTTGGGACAACAGGCGCATCGGCCATAGTTTTTTCTTCAGTCTTGGCATCAATAACATATGCCAGACAAGACTCACAGCTCTAAGCAATCAGCTTTCAGGCCCTAGAAATCATAAATAGACATTGACCCCCACTTCTCCTTTGCCCATATATACAGATCTTCTCATCCTTCCGGTGTAATTGTCTTTATTATTTCCTTTATTGTGACTCCATGGATCCCTTTCTTGATCAACCAGTTCATTCGAACTATTATACGGAAATCACCGAACTCTATTGGAATCAAGTCAAGATTGAAGACTACCTCTTCATTCACTAGAGTACAATCATGATACACATGATTTACTTTAACTAATGTGTTACTTAGCAATTTCAACATCAATCACAATAGACAACTTAGACCAAGGAATCATGTTAGTGCATCCTATGTGACGATAGCAGTCTAAGTATAGATGATATTTTGTAATAGTCCAATTGTTCGTAATTGCATACTAACACATGTTTGATATATGTTTTGAAATTGATTGGATATATGTTTGAACTTGGTTGTAATTGATGTTTTACTTAAGTTCAAACATATGTTCAAAGATAAGTTCAAACATAAGTTCTACAACAAGTTCTAAAATAAGTTAAAAGGTCTAGATTCTAACTTATGGTGGACAAGTTTGTGGGCTTGGGCCTTCTCGAACTTGTCCAGGGCAAGTTCGAATCTGATGTCTATAATTAAGAGTTAATCAGTTTTGATTAAGAATCCTTGCAGAGATTAGCATACCGGCGATTACGAACTTGAAGAGAAATTTCAGTGTGTTCTTGGAGAGAATCACGTGTCGGGGCGTTCCAGTTTACGTCTATCTTCGTGTGTGTCTCTGTGTTTCGTGTGTGTGATCAATCCGTTAAACCGCCAATGAGGATTCCCCACTCGTCGGACGGCGTCGCGTCAAGATTGGATCCGTAGGTAGGTGACCTTACAAGTGGTATCAGATCCATAAGGGTGTTCATCGTATTCTTCGCGTCCATCTTAAACATTCTTGGTTTCTTGGCGTTTTGGACGGAAAAAACAAATTTCAATAAGTTTTTCGAGTTATAAAAGCAAAGTAACGTAGAAAATTCTTATTGGTTCACTTTTTAGTCGAAATCATTATTTTTGGTCTTAAAAATATTGGTTTAATCTGAAAACTTGAAAAAATAGAATTTTTGGTCATTTCTCGAACTTGCGGCGCTCGAACATAAGGGGTATTAGGGTTCATTCGAATTTGTCAGAAATACGCTCCTCTCGAATTTGATTTAGTGTTTCCTTCGAATTTGGCTGAGATTCGAACTTGTTACATTTGAATTTGTCAGATTTCGAATTTGTCAGTAATCTCGAACTTGCCAGACCTTCGAACTTGTTGATTTCGAACTTGAACAACTTCGAATTTAATTTTAAACTAATTCAAACTTGCCTAAGTTCGAAAGGGTTTATTTTAGATTAATTTTAAATTAAATAATCTAAGTTCGAATACAAAAAGTTTAGAAAGGATGACCAGTTTTAAAAAGTTCATCGAAATGGACCACGAGGTTGGCAAGGCAAATTCTTCGCCAAAACTAATGAGGTTGGAAGACTACTATTGGTGGAAGGATAGGTTCGCCGATTTTGATCGTTTCAATGACATGCGAATGTGGATTTGTATTGATGAGGGATACATTCCACCTACACAAGAGTTTGAGGGCCGTCAGAGAGTCTTAACCTATCAGAAAATGAAGGATGATGATAAGAAAGTGTATCAGGCCGAGAACAGAGCATTTTCAATCATTCGAATGGTATTACCTCATGAGATTCTACACTCCTTAAGGAATCATCGTACTTATAAACAGCTATGGGACGCTCTCGAGAAGAGGTGTGAGGGAAATCCGAGGGTTCGCAAAGGAAGGACTGAGATGCTAAAACAGCAGTTCGCAATTTTCAAGGCATTGAAAACCGAAAAGCTGGATGAGACAATAACAAGATTCTACCATTTACTGACAGAGCTGGATAATCAGGATGTCGAGTATCTTGAAATTGAGAAGATAGAGAAACTTCTTGATGCTTTACCTGTGAAGTGGGAAATGTACACAGAGCTTTTAGAGCATGATGAAGAAAAATTCGAAATTCTTACTCTAGAAGGAGTTATTTGTACGCTGAGGGCTTACAACTTTCAGATACTTAAGAAAGAAAGGGAATATGATCAAGTCCAAGATCCAGAGATGTATTATGGAAAGTCAAAACCTTCTATCACAAGTGAACTGAAAACAGCTACACAAAGATGCCTATGAGTGCACAATCAGCCGACACTCATCTGAATCTTTTGCCTTCATTTGTTTCAGCATACGGAAATTGTGTACAAGGAAAAATTAACGATCCTGCGCTATGGGAAGAAGACTACGATCAGGTGGATCCTGATGACTTGGAGGAAATGGACCTTCAATGGCAACTGGCCATGGCGACTCAGAGTGTCAAAAGGTTCATGAAACGAACAGGAAGAAATCTGAACGTAGGCAAATCCAAGGTTAAGTGTTATAATTGCTAAGGATTAGGACCCTTTGCACGAGAATGTCAACGACCCAAAGTTGAAAACTATCAGAATCAATCTCAGGGAAGATATCAGTCTGGTAGTTTGGGTAATCAAGCAAACATCGCTGGTCTGTTGACAAGCGTGTCATCGGACATACAGCTTGATGGGACTTACGATTGGAGTACTCATCCTGAGTTGAACGCTAGAGCCTTCATGGCTGAAGTGACAGAGACTGGGGATGACAGAGCAGAGGAAGTGACAGAGGACAATGAACAGAATGATACAAGTCCTGTTTTGGTGGAGAAGTCAGACAATCAGACCATTCTGGAGTTTGCCGCACAGATGGCTAATGTGGAATCGGATCATAAAAAGGTAAGTCTGAGCTTTTCTACATTTCGTGACTTATGTGTTTTATGTGCTACTTCCAATGATAGATTGCACTTTATGACACCCTTGCCACAATAATCACCATTTACAATAAACCCCAGGATTAATCACCAACATACAAATTACATAATGATTTGATATCTTAATTAAAGTGCGGAAGCAAAATTACATAAATAAAATAATACAAGTTCGACAAACACCCTACGGTGCTACATAGGTTACACGTCTAAGTCTACAAACTCGAAATTATTACAACATCCCCAAATTTATTACAACAGTAGTTCCATAAACCATATACCAAAATAGACAATAGAAATCTTCAAATACTTCAACACGCGTCCTAGCTACATGGTCCCGCAGCGGATTTCCCTTTTCCTGTAAAAATGTAACAACTGAAGGGGTAAGCTAATGCTTAGTGAATACCATATGATTTTACACATTCTATAATTCTTTATGAAGCCACCCGTAGTAACCGCGGTAACACATACCGTATACTCCACACGTACCCAAGGTACGCAAACCTGAGCCGCAGCTCCTTCGAGCTGACACTCGACATAAGAAAACCAACCATCTGAGGCAGACATTACACCGGGGATGACTTACTGTCTATCCTGACCACAGAGGTGTCAAACTCTTGGTCATATAGCACAGTAACAACAGAATTCAGATGCGACCACGCAGGTCCATCAAAAGGATGCACAACAAATGAACGGACATGCAACAAGTATGAATGTGCATCAATACATATACGCAAGTTAGAAGAGTGCCAAACGAAAATGAAACAACATGCCTCAGCAGGCAATGCAAAACATAAAGCAGATGCAGCAATGTTAAAATCAAAGGTACTCACAGTGGGTGCGTTATTATACTTCAAGTTAATTTTATTTCTCCTCCGACTTTCTACCGGAATACAAAGTACCCCACTGTGGGTTAAACAACACCACAAGGGACCTGTTTCATTTCCATATGTAAAACATATCATCATTATTATGTTCTTTAACAATTTGACATCAACTTATATAAACAAAAGTGTTACAACATTCGGAGACGTCATCCGAAACTCATATTATAAACTGTTATTCGAGGCGTTATTATTCCCAATTAACCCTCCATTATATGCCTTATTATAGTACAAAAGATATCCCAAAAGTGTGTTTATTTGACCATAAATTTGGATCCTTTTAAACCCATCCGAATTGCCCAATGAAATGAAAGAACTCGCCGGGTAGGACAGGAACTCGCCGAGTTCCTATCCAAATTTCTGACCCTTCACTGAATTTCGGACCCGTCTGAATTGGGTTGACCCATCCGAATTCGGGTCCATCCGAGTTCGGTTCTTAATTTGATTTCGGTCCAATATAATTTCGGGTCTCATCCGAATTCAGGTCCCCACCGAATTTCGGATCCAACACTTATGAATTTTTTTGAAGATTTATTCAAAATGTTCTTGAGAAGTCGCCGAGTTCCCCCTGAACTCGCCGAGTACACATGCAGGTTTGAAGGTCGCAACTTACGGATTTTAAGTAAAAGTTTCCAAAACTTAAATCTAACAACATGCAATCCATACATTCGATTTATTACTATATATTGAGTGTTTTTACATCATTTTCCATAACATTAACACTCTATTTCGTCCAGATTGAACCAAAATATGAACTTTTCTTCAAGAACACAAAAACTTACAAAAGTTAAGATTTCTAACCTTTTAGGACGAATTATCCAACGATTCTTGTTTCTGGAGCTTCAGTGATGCTCAATTGATGATTCCCAACTAATATTACATATATGCATCAACGATTTCCCAGATTAAAAATTCGAATTTTGAACCTTTATTCTTCAAAAAAAAAAAAAAAAACCTTCAACTTGAAATTATAATTTCTTACCTTATTTCCTTTGAATATTGTTTATAACTGGCTTTAATCCACGAATTTTGTTCCAAAAATTCGTTTTTCAGCAAGGATTTAGAGAGAGATAGAGAGAATTCTTTTGCTTGAAATGGTGAAGTGAATGAATGAAAGACATCAAAGGTCTTTTATTCAAAAATTTCGGCTATTGACGCTTTTAGCCCCTCAACTTATCCGGTTCCATTAAATACTGATTTTCATCATTATTTTCAACATCACCAACTTTTTAACAATCATACTTAATAACTAAAATTTAAAATTCACAAACTTCTTAATTTCATAAAATAACAACCAACTTCCAAATATCCAGATACATAAACATTTTTAATAATTTAACTTAATACAGAAATTCATCTAATTATCCCAATTACACTAAATTAAATCCGAGGATGTTACAACATGGGCTTCACCACGCTCAACTTCGTCCTCGAAGTTACTCGAATTCGAACAGTTGTGGATATTTCTTCATCATTTCAGACTTAGTTTCCCAAGTATGATTCGCTCCTTTATGATGCTTCCAACGTACAAGCACCATCTCTATATCTTTACTTCTTAATTTCTTCACTTTTGTATCTAACACACACTCCGGCTCTTCAACATACCGGAGCCTTTCATCAATCTGCAGCTCAGTGTGATCGGCCCAATCTTCATTTTCGATTGTGAATGACTTTCTAAGGTTCCCCACATAGAACACCGGGTGTATGCCCGACATTTCTTCAGGCAACTCTAAACGATACGATTGATTTCCTACTTTCTCAGTAATCCTGAATGGTCCGACGAATCTCGGAGCCAACTTTCCTCTCTTTACAAAACGTGTAACACCTCTCATAGGTGACACCTTCAAATAAACCCAATCATTCACACCAAAACTGATGGGTTTGTGCCTCCTGTCGTAATAACTCTTCTGACGATCCTGGGCCGCTTTCATGTTCTGTCACACCAACTGAATCTTCTCATTTGTTTCTTGTAGTAATGCCGGCCCAGCAATCGGCGTCTCTCCGGTTTCCCTCCAACACGTAGGAGTCCTACACCTTCTCCCATACAATGCCTCGAACGGTGCTTTCTTGATCGTCGCATGGTAACTGTTGTTATACGAAAACTCTATGAGTGGTAAGTGATCATCCCAATTACCACCGAAGTCCAACACACACGACCTCATCATGTCTTCCAAGGTAAGGATAGTCCTTTCACTCTGACCATCGGTTTGTGGACGGTGAGCCGTACTCATTGCTATTCTCGTTCCCAACCCTTCTTGCAAAGCCGACCAGAAGTTCGAAGTAAATCGGCTGTCCCGGTCCGATACAATGGACTTTGGCATCCCGTGTCTAGAAACTATCTCAGCCACATAAATCTGTGCTAACTTTTCCAGAGAATAGCTTTCCCGAATCGGTATAAAGTGTGCCGATTTGGTCAATCTATCAACGGTCACCCAAAATGCATCGTGTTGACACCTAGTTTTCGGTAACTTTGTGACAAAGTCCATAGTGATATGTTCCCACTTCCATTCCGGAATGGGAATCGGTTGCAAACTACCGTAAGGTTGTTGGTGTTCGGCTTTCACTAACCGACAAGTCCTGCATCTCTCCACGTACTGACCGATATCTTTCTTTAATCCGGGCCACCAAAAATCTGCTTTAAGCTCGTTGTACATCTTTGTGCTCCCGGGATGTACAGAAAACCTTGATTGATGTGCTTCTTCGATAATCACCTTTCGCATCCCACCAAACTTCGGCACCCAGATCCTCCCATATATACCTTTCAATCCCGACTCGCTCGTTTCCATATTCTCAATTTGTACTCTTATATCCTCGGCACCAACTTTTTCGTCTTTCAAGGCTTCCTCTTGAGCGGCCTTAACATCATTAATAATAGTGGAGGTCAGCATTGTAGACGTCATCATGTAACAGCAATCCTTAGCATATGCTTTGCGACTCAAAGCATCGGCTACCACGTTAGCCTTTCCGGGATAATAAAGGATCTCCCAATCATAATCCTTTATTAGTTCCATCGAACGTCTCTGCCTCATGTTAAGTTCTTTCTGGCTGAAAATGTACTTCAGGCTCTTATGATCCGTGTATAGCTGACACTTAGTTCCGTAGAGATAGTGTCTCCATAATTTCAAAGCAAAAGTGACAGCTGTCAACTCAATATCATGAGTTGAGTAGTTCTTTTCATGCTGCTTAAGTTGTCTCGAGGCATATGCAATTACTTTCCCGCGCTGCATCAATACCGCACCAAGCCCCAACCTCGAAGCATCCGTGTATAAAACAAAGTCCTCATTACCCTCTGGTAGGGCAAGTATAGGTGCTTCACTTAGCGTCCTCTTCAAAACATCAAACGCCTCTTGCTGCACGGTTTCCCAAACAAAATATGCATTCTTCTTTGTTAATGTAGTCAAAGGAACTGCAATCTTCGAGAAGTCCTTTAGAAACCTCCTATAATAGCCTGCCAGCCACAGAAAACTTTTGATTTCTGTAGCTGAACGAGGCGGCTCCCAGTTTCTTATGGCTTCCACTTTAGCTGGATCAACTGAAATCCCAGCTCCCGAAATAACATGTCCAAGAACTTGAATCTGTTGCAGCCAAAACTCACATTCTGAGAACTTAGCATACAATATCTCTTTTCTTAGTAATTCCAGCAATTCCTTTAAATGATCAGCGTGTTCGGCCTCAGACTTAGAGTATACCAAAATATCGTCGATGAACACAATCACCGATTTATCTAACATCGGTCTACATACCCTGTTCATTAGATCCATAAAAACAGCCGGGGCATTGGTTAACCCAAAAGGCATAACCAAGAACTCGTAATGCCCGTAACGTGTCCTGAAAGCTGTCTTAGGCACATCCTCCTCTCGCACCTTCAACTGATGGTATCCCGATCTCAAGTCGATCTTAGAAAAGACACAAGCTCCGTATAACTGATCAAACAAGTCATCTATTCGCAGCAGCGGATACTTGTTCTTGATTGTCAACTTATTCAGTTCCCGGTAGTCGATGCACATCCTCATCGTGCCATCTTTCTTCTTAACAAATAACACCGGAGCTCCCCACGGCGATGAACTCGGTCGAATGAAGCCCTTGTCCAACAACTCCTAGAGTTGTGTCATCATCTCTTTCATTTCAGTAGGAGCAAGGCGATACGGAGAACGGGCTACCGGTGCAGCTCCAGGGATCAGATCAATTTAAAATTCCACTTGTCTCTCAGGCGGCACGCCAGACAAGTCTTCCGGAAACACATCCGGGAATTGTGAAACAACAGGCACATCGGCCAAAGTCTTCTTCTCAGCCTTGGCATCAATAGCATATGCCAGGTAGGCGTCACAACCTTTTGCAACAAGCTTTCGGGCTTTTACAATGGTCAATAAGCACAGATCCACGCTCCTCCTATCCCCATAAATACAAATCTCACGCCCCTCTGGAGTAGTTATCTTTATCATCCGCTTCTTACATACTATATGGGCTTCATTCTCTATCAACCAATCCATCCCGATAATCACGTCAAATTCACTAAACTCAATCGGTATCAAGTCCAAATTGAAGACTACATCTTCAATCACTAAGGTCAGTTTCGGTATACATGATCTACTTTGACTAGAGTATTAATAGCAGTTTCAATGTCAAGTATAGCAGATAACTTTGATAAAGGCACAGACAATTGTTGAGCAAACATGGTAGATACAAACGAACGGTTGGTTCCCGAATCGAAAAGAACTCGTGCAGGCATGGAATTAACAATAAACATACCAGTAACCACCTCGGGGTTTTCCCTAGCCTCCTCCGCAGTAATCTGAAAAGCACGAGCCGGTGCCCTTTGTGGCTGGGTCCGGCGGTTGACTGAACCACCACTAGATCCACCAGATGATCGGGTTGAAGATAGAGCAGTTGCTGCTGGAGCGTTCTTTCGACAATTCCGACTATAGCGCCCCCATACCCCACACTTATGGCAAGCATCAGATTTCCGTGGGCATTCATTCTGAAAGTAGCCCAACTCTCCACAGAAAAAGCAAGCACGCCCATTTGTGCACTTGCCGAAGTGTTCCAGATGACACTTGTTACAGTACTGCGGCTCAGTGTTGATAGAGTAAGCACGGGCAGAACCCGAAGAACCAGACTGTCGGCGATAAGACTGTTGCGGCGAGTACTGCGATGATCGTGAAGAACAAGAGTAGCCTCCTTCACGTTGACGCTTAGGTGGTGAAGGTTGAGTTGAGTGAGCTGAAGCAGCAGCAGACCCCATCACATATCCAGACATACTTAGAATCTGTTCCACATTTCTAGCGGCTTCCAGTAGACCAGCAAATGTGGGGTAGCGTACGTTGCTCATCATCCTTCGAATTTCCAAGTCAAGACCAGCCTCAAACCTGGTCACTTTCCTTTCCTCAGTATCCACCTGATGAGGCGCGAACAAACTCAGCCTCGTGAACTCTACCGCGTACTGGGACACAGACTTAGTCCCCTGTATCAACGCCATGAACTTAGCCTCCAATCTTCGGCGCTCATCGGCCGGACAATATTGCTGAGTAAAAACTTCTGTGAACTCAGTCCATGACATAACAGATACCTTCTCCAAAGTTAAAGCATTCACCATCGAATTCCACAACATTACTACGTCTTTGGTGAACATAGCAGTAGCGAACCGGACCATGTCCTTCTCAGCACAATCGCTGATTCGGAATGTCCGTTCTGTGGCTGTTATCCATTCCAAAGCGGCAACAGCATCACCCAGTCCATTGAACTCGACTGCTCCATTTCCCTTAAAGTCCTTGAAACGACCACCCCTGGGCTTATTTGATGACCCAGTATTGTCATCTTGTTCATCATTGTTTCCCCCCTCCTTTTCCTTATTCTTCCTTTTGTCTTCTCTTCGCTTAGCTTCGGCCTCATCTCGAGCCCGAAACTGATCTTGAATCATCCGATTTTGCTCAGCCATCATGGCCAGCATCATTTCCCTTGTTTCTTCAGGTGTCATTCCTCCTCCAGACATGTTCTGAAATATGAAACATATAACTTATTTAGTAACATGTCATTTATTTAGAGACACCACCCGTTTTTCCCTTATGATAATCAATGTCCTACTATTACTAGATCGTAACCTATCTTAGTTCAAATCATTACTTAATATCCCTACATATCATCACTTAATGTTTGAGACCAAGACCTCAAGGACACTCGAATCTCAAACTACTGCTCTGATACCATCTCGATATGACACCCTTGCCACAATAATCACCATTTACAATAAACCCCAGGATTAATCACCAACATACAAATTACATAATGATCTGATATCTTAATTAAAGTGCGGAAGCAGAATTACATAAATAAAGTAATACAAGTTCGACAAACACCCTACGGTGCTACATAGGTTACACGTCTATGTCTACAAACTCGAAATTATTACAACATCCCCAAATTTATTACAACAGTAGTTCCATAAACCATATACCAAAATAGACAATAGAAATCTTCAAATACTTCAACACGCGTCCTAGCTAGATGGTCCCGCAGCGGATTTCCCTTTTCCTGTAAAAATGTAACAACTGAAGGGGTAAGCTAATGCTTAGTGAATACCATATGATTTTACACATTCTACAATTCTTTATGATGCCACCCGGAGTAACCGTGGTAACACATACAGTATACTCCACACGTACCCAAGGTACGCAAACCTGAGCCGCAGCTCCTTCGAGCTGACACTCGGCATAAGAAAACCAACCATATAAGGCAGACATTACACCGGGGATGACTTACTGTCTATCCTGACCACAGAGGTGTCAAACTCTTGGTCATATAGCACAGTAACATCAGAATTCAGATGCGACCACGCAGGTCCATCAAAAGGATGCACAACAAATGAACGGACATGCAACAAGTGTGAATGTGCACCAATACATATACGCAAGTTAGTAGAGTGCCAAACAAAAATGAAACAACATGCCTCAGCAGGCAATGCAAAACATAAAGCAGATGCAGCAATGTTAAAATCAAAGGTACTCACAGTGGGTGCGTTATTATACTTCAAGTAAATTTTATTTCTCCTCGGACTCTCAACCGGATCACAAAGTACCCCACTGTGGGTTAAACAACACCACAAGGGACCTGTTTCATTTCAATATGTAAAACATATCATCATTATTATGTTCTTTAACAATTTGACATCAACTTGTATAAACTAAAGTGTTACAACATTCAGAAACGTCATCCGAAACTCATATTATAAACCGTTATTCGAGGTGTTATTATTCCTAATTAACCCTCCATTATATGCCTTATTATAGTACAAAGGATATCCCAAAAGTGTGTTTATTTGACAATAAATTCGGATCCTTTTAAACCCATCCGAATTACCCAATGAAATGAAAGAACTCGCTGAGTAGGACAGGAACTCCCCGAGTTCCTATCCGAATTTCGGACGCTTCACTGAATTTCGGACCCATCCGAATTGGGTTGACCCATCCGAATTCGGGTCCATCCGAGTTCGGTTCTTAATTTGATTTCGGTCCAATATAATTTTGGGTCTCATCCGAATTCGGGTCCGAACCGAATTTCGGATACAACACATATGAATTTTTTTGAAGATTTATTCAAAATATTCTTGAGAACTCGCCGAGTACACATGCAGGTTTGAAGGTCGCAACTTACGGATTTTAAGTAAAAATTTCCAAAACTTAAATCTAACAACATGCAATCCATACATTCGATTTATTACTATATATTGAGTGTTTTTACATCATTTTCCATAACATTAACACTCTATTTCGTCTAGATTGAACCAAAATATGAACTTTTCTTCAAGAACACAAAAACTTACAAAAGTTAAGATTTCTAACCTTTTAGGACGAATTATCCAACGATTCTTGTTTCTGGAGCTTCATTGATGCTCAATTGATGATTCCCAACTAATATTACATACATGCATCAATGATTTCCCAGATTAAAAATCCGAATTTTGAACCTTTATTCTTCAAAAAAAAAAAACCTTCAACTTGAAATTATAATTTCTTACCTTATTTCCTTTGAATCTTGTTTATAACTGGCTTTAATCCACGAATTTTGTTCCACAAATTCGTTTTTCAGCAAGGATTTAGAGAGAGATAGAGAGAATTCTTTTGCTTGAAATGGTGAAGTGAATGAATGAAAGACACCAAAGGTCTTTTATTCAAAAATTTCGGCTATTGACGCTTTTAGCCCCTCAACTTATCCGGTTCCATTAAATACTGATTTTCATCATTATTTTCAACATCACCAACTTTTTAACAATCATACTTAATAACTAAAATTTAAAATTCACAAACTTCTTAATTTCATAAAATAACAACCAACTTCCAAATATCCAGATACATAAACATTTTTAATAATTTAACTTAATACAGAAATTCATCCAATTATCCCAATTACACTAAATTAAATCTGAGGATGTTACACACTTAGTTCTAGAAACACATAATAACCAAACTTCTCAGATAGAATCACTAAAATCAGATAATGCTAGTCTCGTAAATATTAAAGAAGATCTTAGGAATAAGCTGAAAGCAGATGCTCAAGATGTTATAGTTCTAAAAGACAAATTAAGTGAGCAAAGTGTCAGGATAGAACTTATGTATGAGCATGTTGCGACTTTAACCAAAGAACTTACCATTAAGCAAGTTGAGCTCGCTGATCAAGAGTTAAAGTTGCATAGGAAAATAGTAAGTTAGAAAAGTTTAGGAACTCTTCACTAAATCTAGGGAAAATCTAAAATGCACAATGTCAGTCTAAGAAACCAGTAGGTTTAGGTTATCAAGAGAGTCCTCCACCTTTCAATGATATTTATGTGCCTCAACCATAGGATAAAACTGATAAACCAGTCGAGTCAGAGGTAGCAGCTGAAACTGTATCTGAATCTGATAAGGATAAATCAAATAAGGTGTCTAATAATACCTCTACGATTAAAAAACTCAAGTTTGTGCAGTCTTCTAGTGACAAAGTTGTAAGAGAAGCTAAACCTGAAGTTATTAATCAAAAAGAGGAAGTAGTCATGATAGTTGAAAAGAAAGAACATGACACGAGTGAGACACCAAAATCAAAGGGCACTCATAAGAAGTCGATTGATAAGATGTCCTGCTTTAGATGTCATGAGAGGGGATATGTTGCGTCTAGTTGTCCATATAAGAAAGTAGAGTCTACAACCTCTAAACCAAAGTCTAGACCTATTGTTGGAAAGCCTAAACAACATAAACCAGTATCTAGTGTTGCTAGCACAAGTGGTTCTCAAAACACTGAGAAAATTGTGAATGCCACACCCAATACCGCTGTTAGACAAATACCTGTGTCGGCTAGACCAAACGAAGTGGTTAGGACTAATTCGCCACATAGAGTCCCTAATCAATCAAGGTCAGGTCCTCAACAAGCTTATAGGAGTACAACACCTACAAGGACTTACACTTTAGTTAGGTCTCACACTCCTCAAAGATATCAGACACCAAGTAGAGCCCAGGGATATCAATCTGAAATGCCTTATTGTGACACCCTTTCCACATTTAACCACAATTACATAACACCCAGGAGTAAACACCAAACATAAAATTTCATAATGATCTGAAAGCTTAATTAAAGTGCGGAAGCATAAAGGTACATAATTTAAAATTGATACAACAGTTTCAAACGCTCTACAGTACTACAAGGATCCACTTCTAAGTCTACATACTCAATAACATTACAATCATCCCAAATAAATATTATAAAAACAATCCCATTATCCAATTACCACGCTGAGTAGTAGATATTCTTCAATCACTTGAACAAATGACCTAGCTAGACGGTCCGACTGCAGACTTTCCTTTTCCTGTAAAAACATCAACAACTGAGGAGTAAGCGAATGCTTAGTGAATACACAGATTTACGCATTTTATAAATCTTTATGAAGCCCACAAGAGTAGCACCGATGACACACGTCGTGCACTCTCCACGTACACAAAGTACGACACACATGAGCCGTCGCTTCTACGAGCCCAAAGCTCGGTATGAAACCCAACCATCTGAGACAGACATAACATCGGGGATGACATACTGCCTACCAGAACCTCGGAGGGATCAGCTCCGGGTCATATAGCGCAGTAACATCGGAGTAACATATGCGACCCACCGGTCCATCGTTAGATGCACAACAAACAAACGGACATGCATCAAATAAGAATGTGCATCTAAATCTACGCAAGTTAGAAGAATTCCAAACGAAAAATGAAGCAACATGTCTCAGCAGGCAATAGCAATCATAAAGCAGATATAAACATGCGAAATCATATGTACTCACAGTGGGTGCGTTATTAAACTTTAAGCAATTTTTTTATTTCTCTTCGGGCTTTCAACCGGACTCACCAAGTACCCCACTGTGGGTTAAATAACACCACAAGGGACCTGTTTCATTTTCATAATGAAAGCATATTATAAACATGTTCATACATAAATGAGCATCAATTTGAACCAATAAAAGTTATTACAACAAATCAGAACCGACACCCGAAACTCATATTTAAATCCTCTTACTTGATGGTTTAATCATTCCTAATTTATCCCTTCAATAACTTATTTATCAATGAGTTCCATCAAGTTTCTCAAGTTTCTCGAATTATCGTGTTAACCCGTCAAAATTATATTCGAAGATTATACTTTTAATCTCCAATATTTGAGACTGTCAAAATGTCCATAATATATCCGAATTAAAGAGTGTCCGACCGGTTCCATTTTATTTTCACTAATAAAACCCAACCAATATGATATATATATATATATATATATATATATATATATATATATATATATATATATATATATATATATATATATATATATATATATATATATATATATATATATATATATATAAATAATATTGCTTCTGTACATGGGTTTCAGTATTAAATGGGTTTCGGTATATATATAGGTGAGTTTCGGTATATAGCTAAAACTATGAAGGTTTCGGTACCATGTAAAGGTTTCGGTACATATATATAGGTGAGTTTCGGTATATAGCTTGAATCAAGACTAAAAATTTTATACATAACTACCACAACGCTTGATTTATATAAACCCATCATTATACGTAACATGCATAACATTTTGAACCGAAAAAACTCAGATTCGGTTTTTATCACAAACCGAACTATAAACTCTTAAATTCCCGATTTTGGGAGATATTTACCTTAAATTGCTTGTTGTAATGGTTATAGTTTCTCCTAAGCAACTCGAATCTGAAGTTTCAGCCTCCAATTTGATGTCTTCGTTGCTCTTGATTTGAAGATGCAAGAACCGTATTTCTTTAGAGAGAAAAGAGCAGACACTTGAATTGGGATGTTTGTGAAAATGAAAAGACAAAAGTCTTTTTATTCACCAATATCAACTTTTGACAATTTAAACCCTCAACTTCCTTTATTATCACTATACTTAAATAATTGTAGCTCTAAACTTAAAATTTCTTAATCCTCAAAATAACAACCAAATTCTTAAATTTTATTAAATAAAGATTAATCCTTATTTTATTCTTTCAACCACTAAATAATAATCATATTAACTTAATAAATTGAAATCATCAATTTCTGAATAAAAACAACCAACTTTTACAGTTAATCAAAATACAATCCAACTTACATTAAAATTTTAAACTAATAAACCTCAAATACAATAATTTAACTTTAAGGATGTTACAGCATGGGCTCCACCACGCTCAAACTTCGTCCTCGAAGTTATTTGACCTCAAACAGTTGCGGATATTTCCTTAACATTTCCGCCTTCGTCTCCCAAGTGTGATTTGCTCATTTATGATGCTTCCAACGTACCAGCACCATTTCGATCTCTTTGCTCCTTAGCTTTTTCATCTTGGTATCCAATACACATTCCGGCTCCTCAACATATCGGAGCCTTTCATCGACTTGCAGCTCAGTATGATCTGCCCAGTCCTCATTTCCAGTAGTGAATGATTTCCTGAGATTCCCAACATGAAACACCGGGTGTATGCCTGACATTTCTTCAGGCAATTCCAGGCGATACGATTGATTTCCAACTCTTTCTACTATCTTGAATGGCCCAACAAATCTCGAAGCCAACTTGCCTCTCTTCACAAAACGAGTCTCATAGGTGATACTTTCAAGTAAACCCAGTCATTCACTTCAAAGCTGATAGGTTTGTGCCTTCTGTCATAATAACTTTTTTGACGGTCCTGAGCCGCTTTCATATTCTGTCTAATCAGTTGTATTTTCTCATTTGTCTCCTGCAACAATGCCGGTCCAGCAATCGGCATTTCTCCAGTTTCTCTCCAACAAGTAGGAGTCCTACACCTTCTCCCATATAGTGCCTCAAAAGGTGTCTTCTTAATTGTTGCATGATAGCTGTTATTGTACGAGAACTCTATTAGTGGCAAATGATCATCCTAATTGCCACCGAGATCCAGTACACATGATCTCATCATATCCTCCAAAGTGAGGATTGTTCGTTCACTCTGGCCATCGGTTTGCGGACGATAGGCTGTACTCATAGCAATTCTCGTTCCCAACCCTTCTTGTAATGCCGACCAGAAATTTGAAGTAAACCGGCTGTCCCGGTCCTACACTATAGACTTCGGTACTCCATGTCTAGAAACAATTTCATCCATGTAAGTCTGAGCCAATCTTTTAAGTGAGTAATTTTCTCTAATCGGTATAAAATGAGCCGACTTAGTCAATCTATCAACTATTACCCACACTGCATCATGTTGACGCCTAGTCTTCGGCAACTTTGTAACAAAGTCCATCGTGATGTGTTCCCACTTCCATTCCGGAATGGGAAGCGGTTGCAGACTGCTGTATGGTTGTTGGTTTTCGGCTTTCACTAGCCGACAAGTCCTACACCGTTCTATGTACTGGCCGATATCCTTTTTCAATCCCGGCCACCAAAAGTCTGCCTTTAAGTCGTTGTACATCTTTGTGCTCCCGGGATGTACAGATTATTTTGATTGATGCGCTTCTTCGATAATCACATTTCTCATACCACCATACTTCGGCACCCAAATCCTTCCATAAATTCCTTTCAACCCCGACTCACTAGTTTCCATAACATTTTTCTGTACTCTAATATCCTCAGCACCAATGTTCTCTTCCCTCAAAGCTTCCACTTGAGCGGCTTTAACATTGTCAATAATTGTGGAGGTTAACATCGTGGACGTCAGCATATAACAACATTCCTTAGCATAAGCTTTGCGACTCAAAGCATCGGCTACTACGTTAGCCTTTCCAGGATGATACAATATTTCACAATCGTAGTCTTTGATAAGCTCCATCGATCGTCTTTGCCTCATATTGAGCTCCTTCTGACTAAATATGTATTTTAAACTCTTATGGTTCGTGTATAACTGACACTTAGTTCCATACAGATAGTGTCTCCACAATTTCAGTGCTAAAGTGACAGCTGTCAACTCAAGATCATGAGTTGAGTAATTCTTTTCATGCTGCTTAAGCTGTCTCGAGGCGTATGCTATAACTTTTCCTCGCTGCATCAGTACAGTGCCTAATCCCAACCTTGAAGCATATGTGTACACCACAAAATCCTCATTGCCCTCCGGTAGAGCAAGTATTGGCGCTTCACTTAGTGTTTTCTTCAAGATCTCAAATGCTTCTTGCTGTATGGTTTCCCAAACAAATGGTGTATTCTTCTTCGTTAATGCCGTCAACGGAATTGCAATCTTTGAGAAGTCCTTTATAAACCTCCTATAATATCCCGCCAATCCAAGAAAACTCCTGATTTCTGTAGCTAATTGCGGCGGTTCCCAATTCTTTATCGCTTCAACTTTGGCTGGATCTACAGAAATCCCAGCCCCTGAAATCACATGCCCCAAAAATTAAATCTGTTGCAGCCAAAACTCACATTTCGAGAACTTGGCATACAACTTCTCCTTTCTTAACAGTTCCAACAATTCTTTTAGGTGATCAGCGTGTTCGGCCTCAGACTTAGAGTATACCAAAATATCGTCAATGAACACAATCACCGACTTATCCAACATCGGTCTACAAACCCTATTCATCAAGTCCATAAAGACAGTCGGGGCGTTAGTTAACCCAAAAGGCATGACCAGAAACTCGTAATGCCCATACCGAGTTCTGAAAGCTATCTTCAGTACATCTTCTTCTCTTACTTTCAACTGATGGTATCCCGACCTGAAGTCGATCTTAGAAAAGACACAAGCCCCATGTAACTGATCAAAAAAGTCATCTATCCGCGGCAGCGGATACTTGTTCTTGATCGTCAACTTATTCAGCTCCCGGTAGTCAATGCACATCCTCATCGTGCCATCTTTCTTCTTAACAAATAATACCGGAGCTCCCCATGGAGATGAACTCGGTTGAATGAAGCCCTTATCCAATAATTCCTGAAGTTGTGTCATCATCTCTTTCATTTCAGTAGGAGCAAGGCGATACGGAGAACGAGCTACCGGTGCAGCTCCAGGGATCAAATCAATACGGAACTCCACTTGTCTCTCAGGCGGCACGCCAGACAAGTCTTCCGGAAACACATCCGGGAATTGTGAAACAACAGGCACATCGGCCACGGTCCTTTTCTCAGCCTTAGCATCAATGGCATATGCTAAGTAGGCGTCACATCCCTTTGCAACAAGCTTTCGAGCTTTTGCAATAGTCAATAAACACAGATCCCCACTTCTCCGATCCCCATATATGCAAATCTCTCGCCCCTCCGGAGTAGTTATCTTTATCATCCGCTTCTTACATATTATGTGGGCTTCATTCTCTATCAACCAATCCATCCCGATAATCACATCAAATTCACAAAACTCGATCGGAATCAAATCCAAATTGAAGACTACATCGTCAATTACTAACGTGCAGTTACGGTATACCTGATCTACTTTGACGAAAGTATTGCTAGCAGTTTCTATGTCAAGTACGACAGATAACTTAGACAGTGGCATGCCAAGTTGTTGTGCAAACATAGTAGATACAAATGATCTATTGGCACCCGAGTCAAACAACACTCGTGCAGGTAAAGAGTTTACTATAAACGTACCCGTAACCACCTCCGGGTTTTCCTTAGCCTTCTCTGCCGTTATCTGAATAGCACGAGCCGGTGCCCTTTGTGGCTGGTTCCGGCGGTTGACTGAACCACCACTTGATCCCCCAGATGATCGAGTTGATGATGGAGCAGCAGCAGCTGGATCATTCTTTCTGCAATTCCTACTGTAATGCCACCATACACCACACTTATGGCAAGCATCACCTTTCCTTGGGCACTCATTCTGAAAATGACCCAACTCTCCACAGCAAAAGCAAGCGCGTCCGTTAGTGCATTTGCCGAAGTGTTCCAAGTGACACTTATTACAATATCGCGGTTCGGTGTTGATGGAGTAGGCACGAGCACGACCAGAAGAACCAGACTGACGGCGATAAGACTGTTGCGGCGAGTACTGAGATGAGCGAGAAGAACCAGAGTAGCCTCCTTCGCGTTGACGTTTTGGTGGTGACGGTTGTGTTGGGTTGGTGGAAGCAGCAGCAGACCCAATGGATTATCCCGACATGATCAGAATTTGCTCTACATTCATGGCAGCCTCAAGTAAGCCAGCAAATGTAGGGTAGCGGACGTTGCTCATAACCCTTCTAATTTCATTATCCAGACCAGCCTCGAACCTGGTCACCTTCCTTTCTTCAGTATCAACTTGATGAGGCGCAAACAGACTCAGCCTCGTGAACTCCACAGCATACTGGGACACAGTCTTAGTCCCCTGCATCAATGCCATAAACTTTGCCTCCAGTCTTCGGCGCTCATCAACCGGACAGTATTGCTGAGTGAATAGGTCCTTGAACTCAGCCCAAGTCATAACAGAAACCTTCTCCAGTGTCAAAGCATTCACCATAGCATTCCACCACATAATTGCGTCATTAGTGAACATCGCTGTAGCATACTGAACCATGTCCTTCTCAGCACAATCGCTGATTCGAAATGTCCGTTCGGTTGCTGTTATCCATTCCAGTGCGGCAACAGCATCACCCAATCCATTAAACTCCACAGCACCATTTCCTTTGAAATCCTTAAACCGACAACCTTTGGGTTTGTTAGACGACCCAGTGTTGTCATCTTGTTCATCATTATTGTTGCCCCTTTCCTTCTCCTTGTTGTTTCTCTTATCCTCTCTTCTCTTAGCATCGGCCTCATCTCGAGCCCGAAACTGATCTTGTATCATCTTGTTCTGCTCAGCCATCATGGCTAGCATCATCTCTCTGGCTTCTTCGGGTGTCATTCCTCCTCCAGACATGTTCTGAAATTATAAACATATAATTTGTTTAGTATCATGTCATTAATTTAAAGACACCACCCATTTGTTCCGTATGATAGTCAATCTCCTATAATTACTAGATCATAACATATCTTAGTTCAGATCATTACTTAAACCACTACATGTCATCACTTAATGTTTGAGACCAAGACCTCACGGACACTTGAATCTCAAACTACTGCTCTGATACCATCTCGTGTGACACCCTTGCCACATTTAACCACAATTACATAACACCCAGGATTAAACACCAAACATAAAATTACATAAGGATCTAAAAGCTTAATTAAAGTGCGGAAGCATAAAGGTACATAATTTAAAATTGAAACAACAGTTTCAAACGCTCTACAGTACTACAAGGATCCAATTCTAAGTCTACATACTCAATAACATTACAATCATCCCAAATACATATTATAAAAACAATCCCATTATCCAATTACCACGCTGAGTAGTAGATATTCTTCAATCACTTGAACAAATGACCTAGCTAGACGGTCCGGCTGCAGACTTTCCTTTTCCTGTAAAAACATCAACAACTGAGGAGTAAGCGAATGCTTAGTGAATACACAAATTTACGCATTTTATAAATCTTTATGAAGCCCACAAGAGTAGCACCGACGACACACGTCGTGCACTCTCCACGTACACAAAGTACGACACACATGAGCCGTCGCTCCTACGAGCCCAAAGCTCGGTATGAAACCCAACCATCTGAGACAGACATAACATCGGGGATGACATACTGCCTACCAGAACCTCAGAGGGATCAACTCCGGGTCATATAGCGCAGTAACATCGGAGTAACAGATGCGACCCACCGGTTCATCGTTAGATGCACAACAAACGAACGGACATGCATCAAATAAGAATGTGCATCTAAATCTACGCAAGTTAGTAGAATTCCAAACGAAAAATGAAGCAACATGTCTCAGCAGGCAATAGCAATCATAAAGCAGATATAAACATGCGAAATCATATGTACTCACAGTGGGTGCGTTATTAAACTTTAAGCAATTTTTTTATTTCTCTTCGGGCTTTCAACCGGACTAACCAAGTACCCCTACTGTGGGTTAAATAACACCACAAGGGACCTGTTTCATTTTCATAATGAAAGCATATTATAAACATGTTCATACATAAATGAGCATCAATTTGTACCAATAAAAGTTATTACAACATTTCAGAACCGACACCCAAAACTCATATTTAAATCCTCTTACTTGATGGTTTAATCTTTCCTAATTTATCCCTTCAATAACTTATTTATCAATGAGTTCCATCAAGTTTCTCAAGTTTCTCGAATTATCGTGTTAACCCGTCAAAATTATATTCGAAGTTTATACTTTTAATCTCCAATATTTGAGACTGTCAAAATGTCCATAATATATCCGAATTAAAGAGAGTCCGACCGGTTCCATTTTATTTTCACTAATAAAACCCAACCAATATGATATATATATATATATATATATATATATATATATATATATATATATATATATATATATATATATATATATATATATATATATATATATATATATATATATATATATATAATATTGCTTCTGTACATGGGTTTCAGTATTAAATGGGTTTCGGTATATATGTAGGTGAGTTTCGGTATATAGCTGAAACTATGAAGGTTTCGGTACATATATATAGGTGAGTTTCGGTATATAGCTTGAATCAAGACTTAAAATTTTATACATAACTACCACAACGCTTGATTTATATAAACCCATCATTATACGTAACATGCATAACATTTTGAACCGAAAAAACTCAGATTCGGTTTTTATCACAAACTGAACTATAAACTCTTAAATTCACGATTTTGAGAGATATTTACCTTAAATTGCTTGTTGTAATGGTTATAGTTTCTCCTAAGCAACTCGAATCTGAAATTTCAGCCTCCAATTTGATGTCTTTGTTGCTCTTGATTTGAAGATGCAAGAACCGTATTTCTTTAGAGAGAAAAGAGCAGACACTTGAATTGGGATGTTTGTGAAAATGAAAAGACAAAAGTCTTTTTATTCACCAATATCAACTTTTGACAATTTAAACCCTCAACTTCCTTTATTATCATTATACTTAAATAATTGTAGCTCTAAACTTAAAATTTCCCTAAACAATAATAGCAAGCTTTTCAACAACCCTACATTTACGACCGAAGGGAGATAAATGAGATAAGGGTTGACCTTTTAAAGCAAGAAAACCAATTCTATGAACATGTTGACTAATCCTAAAAATAACAACCAAATTCTTAAATTTTATTAAATAAAGATTAAATCCTTATTTTATTCTTTCAACCACTTAATAATAATCATATTAACTTAATAAATTGAAATCATCAATTTCTGAATAAAAACAACCTACTTTTACAGTTAATCAAAATACAATCCAACTTACATTAAAAATTTAAACTAATAAACCTCAAATACAATAATTTAACTTTAAGGATGTTACACTTATAAGAGAAATTATTCAAGGGCTCAACAGCAAATGCCTACCGAAAGGCCAAGAGTGAATTTAAACCACTCAGCACCACAACAGGTTCTCAATCAAACACCCAAGTCACCTGAAAGGAGAGATGGGTATTTGAAGGAGTTCACGTATGTGGATAAGAATTGTATTACCAAGTCAGTCATGGCTTGGGTTCCCTGTGATAACTAACTTCTTTTCTTTCATGTGCAAGAGTTAACTACAGGTCTAAACAACAAGTGGTTCATCAACAGTGGTTGCTCTAGGCACATGACTGGGGTAAGGAGTCTGCTCACAGACTTCAAGGGAAGGAACAAGGGATTCGTGTCATTCGCTGGGAATAAGGGAGGACATATCGCTGGAGTGGTCACTAATGGGACTATCACACTTGATCAAGTTTACCATGTTGATAAACTTGGTCACAATCTCATTAGTGTATCTCAAATCTGTGATAAGAAGAACTCAGTAATTTTTACCGATACAGAGGCGTTAGTGCTGAAACCGGGATTTAAAGTACCTGAAGAGTGGATACTGATGAGATCCCCAAGGAAGAATGATTTGTACATGATGGAAATGAATAAATCGGATTCATCGATGGGACCAGTATGTCTTCTATCCAAAGCTTCAGAGTCAGAATCCATTTTATGGCACAGACGCATGACACACTTGCACCTACGGAAAATCAACTACATCACTAGACATGGTCTGGTGCAAGGTGTCCCACTGAAGAGTTTTCAGTTCTATGACAAGTGTGTACCGTGCAAGAAAGGCAAACAACACAAGAAGTCACACAAGTCAAAGACTCAGAACTCGATAGCTTCCACTTTCGATTTGTTGCATATGGATCTATTCGGACCTATCAACAAAAGGAGTATAGGTGGTAGTTGGTATTCTTTAGTTATCACCGATGATTACTCACGTTTTTCATGGGTTTTCGTTTTAGGTACGAAGGACAAAACAGCTGGAAAGTTGATTGGTTTCTTAGACCAAGTCAAAAACTCCTACGGGACGAGGGTAAAACGTATCAGGAGTGATAATGGAACAGAATTTAAAAACACAGTAATTGGTGTATTTTGCCTATCCAAAGGCATAGTGCATCAATTTAGTGCACCATATGAGCCATAACAAAATGGGATGGCAGAACGAAAGAACAGGACTTTGATTGAGGCAGCAAGGACCATGATCTCAGATTCAAAGCTTCCTACCATATTTTGGGGGGAGGCAGTGAATAACGCATGTCATGTTTTAAACCGGGTCCTTACTGTCAAGTCACTGAACAAAACCTGTTATGAAGTTCTGAATAAAAGACCACCAAATTTAACAGGATTTGTACCGTTTGGAGTACCTTGTACTTTATTGAAAATAAAACATCAACCTAAGTTTGGTAAAGAGGCTGACGAAGGATATTTCCTAGGTTATGTGCCTAACTCACCAAACAAAAGGGTTTTTAACAAAACAAACGGTACGGTAGAAATTGTGTTTAACATTGATGTTACAAGTTATTCACATGAACCCCAAACAGGTCATGAGTGCTTATTTGATTATGACTCACTGTTTGAATCATTTAACATACCTGTTGGTGGAAATACAGGTACAGTGGAAGATGACTTCTCGTCATTAAGCTTGAATGAAGATAATCAAGGTTTTCCAAAGATAAGCATTCCATCAACCTCTGAGCCTACAACGACAGAAGATGGTCTCTAACAGAGAATGAACCTGAGTTACCTACAAACGAGAATCAGACTACTACTTCTAACTCCGAGGAAGGTGATCATGAGGAAGAGAATGTACCGTCTGAAGTCGTACCCCCGTTAGGTGAAATAGGATCAAACTTTGGAGACAATCTTAGGGTCGATGAGATTGAGGCATCAAGGATAAACAAGGATCATCCAATGGAGAGGATAATAGGTAATCCGCATACCGGTGTGAGAACTAGGAGTAGTGTGAATATCAACACAGTGCTGTTGTCGATGATTAATAACTCCGAGGTGTATCATACATGTTTATATTCTATTTTCATCTCGCAGGTAGAGCCGAAGAATGTGCAAATGGCACTGAAAGATAACTCTTGGGTTGAAGCCATGCAAGAAGAGCTGTCACAATTCAAAAAACTTGAAGTGTGGGAGTTGGTGCCGCTATCTCGAGGAGAAGTTGCAATAAAAACCAAATGGGTTTTTAAGTGTAAAAGAGATGATCGGAGTATTGTTACTCGCAACAAGGCAAGACTTGTGGTAATGGGATTCAACCAAGAAGAGGGAATTGATTACAACAACGTGTTTGCACCAGTGGCAAGGCTCGAGGCAATTCGTCTGTTTCTGGCCTTTGTGTCCTTCAAAGGAATTAAAGTCTATAAACTTGATGTAAAAAGCGCCTTTCTATATGGAAAGGTGAAGGAACTGGTGTACGTGGAACAACCGCCTGGGTTCACTGATCCAAAGTATCCTGACAGAGTGTTTCGACTCGATAAGGCTCTGTATGGATTGCACCAGGCACCAAGGGCATGGTATGGGACGCTGTCAACTCATCTTTTAGACAACGGGTTTGAAAGAGGGAGAATTGATAGTACATTGTTCGTAAAAAGAAAGGGAGAAGACTTTATCTTGGTATAAGTGTACGTAGATGGCATTGTTTTCGGGTCATCAAACGAACAGATGTGCAAAGATTTTGAGAAGGTTATGAAGTCAAAGTTTGAGATGAGTGCTACGGGAGAGTTAAACTTCTTTCTGGGTTTGCAAGTTGAACAGGGGAAGGAAGGCATGTTTATCCATCAGATGAAGTATGTCTACGATATTCTGGAGCTCTTCGGGATGGAAGGAACAAAGCTGACTGCTCGTTTTAGTACTCCGATTGAAGTGAATCACAATCTCGGACCTGGTACAGATAGTGACACTGATGTGGATTTGACTCTATATCGGGCCATGATCGGGTCCCTCATGTATTTAACTACTTCTAGACCTGTAATTATGTTTGATGTGTATATTTGTGCTAGGTTTGAAGCTAATCCGAAAGAAATGTATATGAAAGTCGTGAAGCGGATTCTGAGATACCTCAAGTTAAAACCGAAGCTGGTATTTTGTTATCATGCTGATGGCGATCTGGAATTGGAAGCATACACGGATTCAGACTATGGAGGTTGCAGCTTGAACCGGAAATAAACAACTGGAGGTTGTCAGTTCCTTGGAGGGAGACTCGTATCCTGACAATGCAAGAAACAGACTTCGGTAGTCGTGTCAACATGTGAGGCCGAATATGTAGCTGCTGGTAGTTGCTGTTCACAGGTTTTCTGGATACAACAAGAATTGCGGGATTACGGTTTGACTTACACTCATACTCCCATTAGGATAGATAATCAGTCTACAATTGCTATAACTAATAATCCAGTAAAACACAGTAAAACAAAGCACATAGACATAAGACATCATTTCATAGTAAGTTAGTAGGTTAGTTTATTAGCTTTTCTTGAAAAATTGAAGATAATACTGCAGATTTATTCACTAAAGCTTTTGATAAGTCACGCTTTGAGTTGTTAGTTCAACTAAATGGTATGCGTAATCCAGAGTAACTTGACCTTAGTATATTTTTTTCTTTTATAGTAAGTTAGTAGGTTAGTTTATTAGCTTTTCTTGAAAAATTGAAAAACAAAAGAAAAAAGAGAGAAACCCATAAAAAGTAAAAAAAAAAAAAAAAAGAATATTAAAAAATGAGTTAAGTCTTAGATACGTAGGTTCAAAGTGACGAAAATTAGCACAGTCGAATCAATCTCTAAGTGTTAAGCTTTCACACATAATGCACCTTAAATTCTATGTGATATACACTTTCTTGTTTGATGTGTTGGTAGGCATAATGCACAAAGAAAATCTCAAAAGCTAATAAAATAATTCAGAAAAAGTCATATGTGTAACTAACCTAGATGTATGACCAAGTGGTCTTAAATTCTATGTTAGAGACATACAGACAATGATTCCAAATGAGGAATGCAAATTTTCTGGGGGATGTATAGCAATATCAAAATACATCTTAAAGAAAAGAAAAGAACAATTTTTGAAAAGAAGAGGAAGTCAAAATAAGTCGCTTTGTTGTATGTAAGTACAGACCTGTCACCTCTGTTTTGACTCAACTTAGCAAAATAAGTCGGTTTGTTGTACGTATGTACAGACTTGTCACCGATGTCTTGCTAACTTAAAATAAACTCTAAGACACACTAAGACACTCTGTTGTATGTAAATACAGAACTGTGTACGACGTTTGCGTTTTAAAGAAAATTTGCAATACCGAAAAGTTATAATCATTGTGTGTCTGCCTTGATCATAGAAGTATATCTAAGTATGGGACACGTAAGGTTGTTTCCTGATAAATAAAAAGGCCAAGGGAAATTCCAAAGTGTTAAATGTTTAAAGGGAAAATTATACCGACAATCGAGTTGGGATGTATATCACAACAAACAACCAGAGGAATAAAAATTCCTAAGTGTGAAAAGTGAAATACTGAAAGTGCGTTTGACATCGCTATCTGATTGAACCTTCTTCGACTTTCTCACAAAAATATTGTGTTAATATAGGTAGTAATTTTTAAAGTACTTTTGAGTAGTTTAAGTTTTTCCTTTATTTTATTTTATTTTTAGTTCTTTTTATTTTATTTTATTTTATTCTAAGGAGGAAAAATGTCAAAGTTACTAGGATGCATTTTTGGTTGAATAAACAAATATTGTGTGAAAATATGTTGCTTAGTGTGAATGATTTTGCAAGGTTTGTAAAATTCCGTTACACGAAAAAGTTGGATTTCATTCAAGGATTTTCAAAATTTTCACTTAAGTTCGAAATTCAGACAAATTCGAACTTATCTTCGAATTTGTCAGGAAGTTCAAACTTATGCTAAGTTCGAAGGTACTTGATATAAATAGGTCAACAGTACTTCATTTAAGGAACCTACCCTCGAATTTGCAATCTCGAACTTGTGCTCCGGCGATTTCGAACTTATTCTCGAACTTACCGATTCTCGAAGTTCATTCTATTCCTCGAAGTTTTGCCTTTATTTCTTGAACATACATGTATACTTAGGTATATTACTCATCATAATACTAAGTATGTGTACTTTAGGACATTATTGTTGCAATAATCAAACTTATTTGATGTTTACAATATTTGAAACTAGGTGGTTTGAAATCATAGGTTTTAAAAGATAAAACGTCAAATAAGTGATAAATAACTTAGACTAGAACCCAATAGGACTAGATTATATTGTTGATTAAGTCAAATGGGGTTGAAATCTTAGTTTTTAAATTGAATATGACCAACTTCGAACTTGTTCTTTAGGTTCGAACTTGTCAGAAAGTTCGAACTTGTTAAAATATCTACAAGTTCAAAGTCAGTCAAGTTCGAACATATATCTCGAATTTATTTAAATTCGAATGGTTTTTAAATAACTTCAAATTTGTATAAATTCGAATGTGTTGGACTTCGAACTTATGCAAGTTCGAAGTTACGCAAATTTCATTTTATTTAATTTTAATTTCTAATTTTGTCTGTTGATATTGTGTGCAGCTATTGGTGAACGTGCTTTTTATAATAAGCATAACATGGTAATTGCCGTGGATCATCAATTACCAGAGGCACAACCGTATCGTCAGATAATTGAGTTTCTGACACAGTCCCGAGTCTCCTACGCTCTCACTCACAATTAACAGATTATGTTGATGTACGTTCGACAATTTTGGGAGCATCTGCAAGTAGATTGCTCGGTTACGCCTACAGTGCTGACAACAAGAGTAGGCGGTCAGCCAATAGTGTTTTCGGCTGACATGTTGAGGCAGATCCTACAGCTGGGCTCTGAGGAACAAGAAGCAGCTCGATAGATTTTCCATTACCTATTAGGCAAGGTGCATTTTTGAGGATGGGGTATGCCCAGGATATAACAAAGGCGTCATATGTTAAGAGTGGTCTGATTGTTCAATGGAGATACCTAGTTCATGTCATAATGGTATGCTTCGCGCCTAAGAAGGCAGGCTTTGACACGATGATGTCCAAATTGCAATCGGCGTTGATTGAAGACTACCTCTTCAATCACTAGAGTACAATCATGATACACATGATCCACTTTAACTAATGTGTTACTTAGCAATTTCAACATCAATCACAACAGATAACTTAGACCAATGCATCAACATTTTTTGAGCAAAAATAGCAGATACAAATAATTGGTCGGCACAAGAATCAAACAGAACCCATGACCACCTCCGGGTCTTCCTTAGATTCTGGATCGTAGTATAAGACTTTCTTCACTTTATAAGTATAATTCATCAATGCCCAAAAGTCCTTTAAACTTTTATATTTGTTCTAATCACCATATCATTAAGTATATTATCCTCATGTAGTATTATATCCCCCTTCCGATTTATTACAGGTCGCGTACATATCTAACTTATATCTCGCATTGTATATTTTAAATCTCATTCAAGATTAACACAAGTCATGTATTCTCATACCCTAGTTCGTTTTCTCAATAATGCTTGAATTGCATTCTCTGTTATAATAATTACGTATTCAATATGGAAACATTCTCTTTGAATCCAACTACATTAAAATTCTCAGGAACAGTTCGTATCCTGTTGTTCTTAACCAGAACCCTTTTAAGCTTAAATAACAAAACAATTTATCATACAGTTTCTTTTAATAATAGCTAATTGTAGGTCCCGAGAGGTTCCCAAAGTATATAGTTATAAGCTGTAGAGGGGGGGTGAATACAGCAATTTAAAAACTACACACTATTTTCTCAATGTTTGTATGTATTATCAACAATTTGTTAATTACAAACAAGCTTGAATGCGGAATAGTTCAAGCTGAGATGACAGATACAACAGTATGTTTACTAGTCTAAGACAGACTCAAACTAGTTTACAAGGAATACACTCACTAAGAAGCACTCACTGTGTTTACAAGACTCAGAGGGACAACTTATGTAGGACAGCTTAGACACAAAGAAACTGTATTACACAAGCAGGCTTGCATGCATGAAAACACACTTGCACGTTCACTCTTGGGTTTCAGCACTTAGCTTTCTTCACACTTCTTTCTGACCTTAGAAGCTTCCTTTTATACTCACTTAGAGGATCTAAGAGAAACATCTTCATTGGACGGAATGAAAAGGAAAAGTCTTGTTGAAAAGACAACATAACCTTTTCTGCACTTTTCTGAAAAGCAGACTTGTCTTCACATGTGCAGAACTTTTGTCTTTTTACTTTGTCTACTGTTGCATTGCCTTTAACTAATTTAGGAATGTCAACTTTGCGTCTTTCTTCCTTGTAAAGGCCTATTTTGATATAAGAAAAAGGTCTGTCACCCTTTTTCAAATAACCTTTTGTTTTCATGTTACAGAACAGCGTGGGCAGGCTGAGCAGTTCTGTTTTCCACTTTGTCTTCGACTTTGTAAACTGATCTTGTAGTAAAAAACAATACATGGTGACTTGGAAACATATTCCATAAAGTGTTTAGCCTGTTCACAAAGAACAGGTTCTGTTCACAAAGAACAGAACACTTTAAAATTGCCCAAGCTGCTCAACAGTGTAGAGCAGCGTAGACAGTTTATGTCCAGCCTGTTCAGCAGACAGAGCAGCTTGGACAAACTGTCTTAGTTGCAACACATGCAATATATAGAACAGCTTTAGACTGATATTGCAAATCATTTTCAGGTTTCAATAAGGCATATAACAGGCCTTAAATTCAACCTTCAAATGCATCAACAGGTTTGATTATAAATCTCCCCCTCAGATGTAGAACAGGTTTGACTGAGGCCTTTTTGTGCCTAACAAACATGTTTTAATTAACATTATGAAGATAGTATGTAAATTTCACATACATTCACATCTCCTAGCTCCTAAAAAATGATGTGAACACACACTTACATAATTTTGAAGACATGTGAACATGCATTTATGTGATGTGTGTTTTCATGCACTTAGAGTGTTCGGATTTGCGTGAAATTCACATAGGATCTATGTAATGTTAATTAGAACATGTTCATGAAAAAAAATCTCAAAAAAATTACTTTTAAGGGTGGTACCTTCTGGTGCGCTGCATTGGAGTTGGTACTCACTTGAACCTAAATCTATATATATATATATATATATATATATATATATATATATATATATATATAATATGGATCAAGGAGGTACCATGTTTACATAGAGTACCGAAGGTACCAATATTTACCCTTGGATTAAAAGTGACAACATAGATCAATGATCCTAATCAATTGACGGCAAACATGTAAATAAATGAAAAAAACGTGCAGGTCTCTTCACAATGAAAATCGTAGGGGCAAAATGGGAATTTAACCATCTCATTTAACAAGCAGAACTTCCCACGTTCTTTTCACGTCTTCATTCCACGGAGTTCATATAAAAAAGAAGCAGAGGCAAAAACAAACAACCAAAACCAGGTGAACCAATACCCTAAACGAGAAGATATACTCAAATCAAAGAAGCAAGAAGAGAAATAGTGAATGGAGCATCAACATCAAAGGCAAAATCGAAGAAGGGGAAGAAAAGTAAGCAAAAGTGTTTGGTTTATTATAGTTACTTTTAATGATTCTTCTGTTCACAACTAGAATTTGGTTCACATTATCGCAAATCACGTTTGTTAACATTTTGTATTCAACAGCGGCAACACCAACTAGAAGAAGTACCAGAATAGCATCAACGTTCAGAAAATAAACACAACCTACAAATGAAGATAACCCGATAAATTTAAGTGAGGATGAACATTCTGAACAACAAACATAAGAAACCAACTATATGGAAGGTATAATGCTAATGTAGTATATCGAATTTAAGGGTTATTTTTTCTTTTACAATTTCATAATTAGGTTTTAAAAAAAATTATGTGTTCACATATTGGAATTGTTATAGGAAAATCGTATTTCTAATTTCTATTGTATGTGCATTTGGTAATTTTATGTGTTCACATGGTAATTTTGTTTGCTCACATGGTAATTTTGTGTGTTCACATGTTATTAAAAAAGGTGTTCTGTGAACATTGTATTTTGCATGTTCACATGGTAACTTTGTGTGTTCACATATGTAGTTTCTTATATTAGACGGTCTTTGTATATGCATTTGATATTTTGGTATATTCACATGTCTATTTTGAGGGTTTATGTATGTCAGCTGTAACATCCTCGAATTCAATTACGGTGATTTAAGAAATATTTAGACAGGTAATTTATAAATAAGTTGAATTATGAGCAAAGATTATGTATTTGGGGATATTTAAAAACTTAGTTGTTGTTTTAAGAAAATTAAAAAGTTTAAGAACTTTGAAATGATTATTATGAATTATAAAAGTTAGTAATGATAAATTTAAGAATAAATCAGTATTTTATGGAACCGGTTAAGTTGAGGGGTGAAATGTCCAAAATGGGAAAGATGGGAATAAAAAGGCCAAATACCTTTTCATTCTCCAAATGCTCTCTCTCTCTACACTCTCTCTCTAGAAAAACACTCTCTACTTCTCTCTAAGATATCTCGCAAACCGACCGTCAGATTTTCGAGAATTATACGTCAACGGAAAGGTATCGAGGAGTACAACAACAATCTACAAACGGATTTCTGATTTCATACGAATTGAGGTAAGAATCGAATCTTTTAAGTTTATAGTTTCGGTTTTGAAGTAAACTAGAATTCGAATCTGTTGTTTTGTGCGAATTTGAGCCTGTTTTGCTTGAAATGTTGCTGGAATATGATAATATATGCATAGTAGAATCGAATCTAGGTATTATATATGATATATTAGTGATTTTAGCCTTAGAAATGAAGGATTTAAGTTGAAATGATGAACAGACTCGAATATGTCAAGAACAGAGTCGAAATGCAAGAACAAACTCGAAATTTGTGCTAGATTCGAGTATATACTCGAGTTTAACCATCAGATTCGAACAAGGGTTCGAATCTATCATTATAGGTTCGAATTTAGCCCCTAGATTCGAATGGGGTTCGAGTTTAGCCCCTAAAGTCGAAATGGTTCGAATCTAACAGGAACTCGGCGAGTTCCTATACTGAACTCGGCGAGTACATTCAATTTTGGGCAGATTCGAATGGGTTTTAAAGGGGTCGAATCTATGGACTAATAATTACACTTTTGGGATATTTTTGGTAGTAAACTAAAGTATATAATGAAAGGTTAATTGGAAATAAAAACACACCAATTGATGGTTTACATCATGAGTTATATAAAGGACAATGTATGAACATGAAATGGGTTCAAACTTAATTATGGTATGAATTTGGACATGTACCCGAAATGGGGGAAAATATCGCCAAACTTACGAAACTTGATTTTATGGATTTAAACGGTTAATGATACGAGGTATTGTTGTAATTGATATAACAGGTCCCTTGTGGTGTTGTTTAACCCACAGTGGGGTACTTGGTGGATCCGGTTGAAAGCCCGAAGAGAAATAATATCGGTTAAAAGATAATTACGCACCCACTGTGAGTACAGTAGATTCCGCATGTTTATATTTGTTTTATGTAAGCTTTGCCTGCTGAGACCTGTTGTTTCATTGATTGTTTGGAATTCTACTAACTTGCGTAGATTTAGATGCACATTCTTACTTGTTGCATGTCCTTTCGGTTGTTGTGCATCTAGTGATGGACCGGTGGGTCGCATCGATTACTCTGATGTTACTGTGCTATATGACCTGGAGCTGATCCCTCCTAGGCCCGGTAGGCAGTATGTCATCCCCGATCGTACGTTTGTCTCAGATGGTATGTTTAAATGCCGAGCTGTGAGCTCGAAGGGGCTGCGGCTCTGGTCCGTACTTGGTGTACGAAGAGAGTATACGACGTTTGTCGTCGGGATTACTCTTGGGCTTCATAAAGACTTATAAAATGCGTAATCTATGTATTCACTAAGCATTCGCTTACGTTTTAGTTGTTGTATTTTTACAGGCAAAGGAAAATCTACTGCTGGACCTTCTAGTTAGGTCGTTTGGGAAAGATTTGGGAGACTCAGCACTATTTAATCGGTTATCGTGATTTGGACAATGTTGTATTATATTCTGGATGATTGTAATAAATGTATGGGTGTGTAGACTTAGACTTGGTACCTTATAGCACCGTAGGGTGTTTAACACTTGTTGCACTACTTTATTTATGTTTTTAAATGCTTCCGCACTTAATTTAGGTTATCAGATCATTATGTTATTGTATGTTGGTGATTAATCCTGGGTGTATTGTAATTGGTGGTTGTTGTGGCAAGGGTGTCACATCAGCTGTTATAGAATAAGGTGTTCTGTGCACATGTTTCTATTTTGTCATGTTCACATGGTAATTTTGTGTATTCACATATGAAATTTCTTGTATTGGACGGTCTTTGTATATGCATTTGGTATTTTGGCATGTTCACATGTCAATTTTGTGGGTTTATGTATGTCAGCTGTTATAGAATAAGGTGTTCTGTGCACATGTTTCTATTCTGTCATGTTCACATGGTAATTTTGTGTATTCACATATGAAGTTTCTTGTATTGGACGGTCTTTGTATATGCATTTGGTATTTTGGCATGTTCACATGTCAATTTTGTGGGTTTATGTATGTCAGCTGTTATAGAATAAGGTGTTCTGTGCACATGTTTCTATTCTATCATGTTCACATGGTAATTTTGTGTATTCACATATGAAATTTCTTGTATTGGACGGTCTTTGTATATGCATTTGGTATTTTGGCATGTTCACATGTCAATTTTGTGGGTTTATGTATGTCAGCTGTTATAGAATAAGGTGTTCTGTGCACATGTTTCTATTCTGTCATGTTCACATGGTAATTTTGTGTATTCACATATGAAGTTTCTTGTATTGGACGGTCTTTGTATATGCATTTGGTATTTTGGCATGTTCACATGTCAATTTTGTGGGTTTATGTATGTCAGCTGTTATAGAATAAGGTGTTCTGTGCACATGTTTCTATTCTATCATGTTCACATGGTAATTTTGTGTATTCACATATGAAATTTCGTATATTGGACTGTCTTTGTATATGCATTTGGCATTTTGGCATGTTCACATGTCAATTTTGTGGGTTCATGTATGTCAGCTGTTAGAAAATAAGGTGTTTTGTGCACATGTTTCTATTTTATGTATATGCCATATGTTATAGAAAATGTTGTTTCTGATTTTTCTTGTATGTTTGAACTTTTGGCAAATTCAAATGATTATTTTGTGTTCACAAATGTAACTCGTTACTTGTTTTTTTTTGTTTTTGTTTTTTAAAGAGGACAGTAATAGTACGGATGAAAGTTATGAAGAAGAAAAGGAATATAATGCTGAAGAGGATGATACAATCCCAAAACATGATGTGAAACGGGAGAGGAGGACAAAACATAAAGAAGAAGGTATAAAATCACAATTAAATGACTACATTCACATAATCAAATTGTCAAAATTTTAAAATATATCAGTCATTATCAGTTGCAGCGAATGTAAATCAAGAGGAAGAAAATTCAGCAACAAATGAAGGAGAAAATGCTGCTCCAGAAAGGATGAAAAGAAAGAGATACAATACTATTCCAGCTTTACAGACACGTTCTTCACCGAAACAGCTTTTTGATTTGCTAAAGGATCTTAGCAATGAACAAAAAGAAGCTGTCAAGGTTATGGGATTTGGGGCTATATTAGATATTAAAATTGAAGAAATACCTGCATATATCGCGTACTGGGTTGTAGACAACTTCGATCCAGAAAAGTGTTGCATTTCAACCAATAATGGTGAAATTCCAATCACAAGACTTGGGGTGCATCAAATATTAGGTCTACCAATGGGAAATATTCCCTTGCCAGATGAAAAGAAGAACGTCTATAGTGATGGAGTGTCAATTGAATGGAAAAGACAATTTGGACAAACAACTGGTGCTTTTAGAGCTAGTCGAGTAGTAGACAAGATAAAGGAAACACAAGACGGTAATAGAGAGTTCAAGCTTAATTTCCTTGTTGTCTTTGCTACAACAATGGCGGGAAGGACAACAAATGGGGGTATAAATCAAAGATTTCTTCCAGCGCTAACTACTAATGTAGATGTTAAAGATCTTGATTGGTGTGGCTACATGATCACGTGCCTGAAAAACTGCAAAGCTGGTTGGAAGAACAACAAAGACAACTTTTTTGTCGGACCTTTGACATTGTTGGTGGTAAGAGTATTTAAGTTTGTGTTATGTTCATATGTTAATTTTGTGTGTTCACGTATGTCATCTGCATTTGGTATTTTGGTATGTTCACATGGTAATTTTGTGTATTCACACATTTATATGCTTATTCACAGTTGTAAAAACATGTTGATTTATTCCATCAAAATATTTGCAGCTGTATTATATGGATACTGTAATCTGTGAGACACATGTTGTTTCTCGCGATAGGCTCGTTATCAAAACATGGACAACAGATTTATTGCGAGCAAGAAATGACACAGAAATAAGAAATGGAGGATTTGGATTGTTGGAACTACAAGCTCCATGGGAGTATACACAGGAGGCAGAAAATGAAAATTGGGAAAATGATGAGGCAAATGCATCACAACATTGGCACTTTCCTAATTGCGGATGTAGGATGGATTTTCAAAGTGAGGAAGATGAGAAGGCGAATGAGGAAGACATTGGTGAGGGTTCTAAAACAAACAACAACGAAGAGGAAACTGAAACAGCAAAAGGAAAAAGAAACAGATGTAAGCAGGTATGTGTGTTCACATGAATGTAAACATATTCACATTACAATATACAAAACACTGTAATAGTTATATATTACATGAATATTTTGTTTTTGCAGCGTACTATAGATGGTGTTACCGCGTTATTGGATAAAATATGTGAGGTTAAAAAGCGGACAGAATGGAGATTAGAAAAAGCGTTGAATGATTTTCCTTCATGTGGTAAACTGCCGAATCTGAAGGGTAGATGGGATTCTATTTTTGGGGACATGATGCATGTAGAAGTAGATCTATCATCTAATATCGGTCCCCCATCATTTTGGAGCAATGAACCAGCAGTACAAAAAGATAGGGTTTTTGTAAACCCAAACACATCACAAACCCCAATTATCAAAAAGACGGATGTGGAACAGCGTTTTGTAATACCAAACATGTCACAGACTCCAATCCAGCAACTAACACCAACTAGTATTGCTGAAAATTTAGAGAAGGAAAAGACGGATTGCACACCGGTTGGTCCAAGTAAAGAGGTTGAAAAGGACGTAAAAGGACAAAATGATGAAACAGCAGTTGGTAAGAAGCATAAAAATAAGTTAACATTGGGTAAAAAAACAAAGAAGGTTGACAAAACTGCTGCTGAAGAAGGGAATACACATCCAGAAGATGTGAATAAGCCAGATGAAGAGAATGTGGAAGAAGGAAATCTGAAAACAGGAGTTGATAATCAAGAGATCAGGAGGAATGTAAAGGGAAAATGTGTGGAAGAAGAAGTTGGTAGGAAGCATACTAAGTATTACAAATCACAGCAAAAGAAAGTTAGAGAAACTGTTATTGAAGAAGAGAAAACACATTCAGGGACTGCGAAAAATGTTAATGTTGATCCTTTAAGTCCAAACGAACCGTTAGACGTTAATGTAAGTAATATTGGTTTATACAAAATTATATTTCATGTTAAATATGATTAATATATTCTGTTCACTGAATCTTATGTATATTCACATACAGGTTGATAAAATCATTGAATCAAGTGGGTTGAAAGTAGATGAAGGAAATGTGAAAGATGCAGCACCAATTAAAGATAAAGAGCATGCAAGTGAAGCTCAATTTACAACACCAAGGGCTGTGAATCTGGTTAAGTTATATGGAGTGGAATACCAGGTAATACAGTACTAATGTATGTTCACATATGATTCTGTGTATTCACATTAAAAACTATCTCATAATCGTTATTAATGTTCAGGAAGAAACTGATGATGATGAGGAAGGTATTGATCCTACACCCACTGATGAAATTGGAGTCTTCAATCATCCAAAGGAGTATGTGGATAACGAACACAAGGTAATTATTTTTTATGATGTGAATGCATTAATTTGATCTTATAATTTACTAAATGTTCATTTTTTTGTACATATGTTCACTGCATATACATAACCAAAAGAATGAAGAGCATGTCAGAGGTGGAAATGAAGGTATTCAAGAAAAGGAGCTGTCACATTCAAGTAAAAATGATGAGCAAAATGTAAGAGAAAATATAATGTGTGATCACATGTATTTCTATGTATTCACAGTAACTAGTGTTTCATATAACATGTTTATTAATATTCAAAAGGAAACCTATGATGATGAGGAATGTGTTGATGCTACGCCCCCTGATAAAATTGGAGTCTTTAATCATCCAAAGGAGTTTGTGGACACTGAACAAGAGGTAATTATTGTTTCTGATGAATGAATTCATTCGTGAGGTAAAGTTTCTGAAACATATGCATTCATTTGATGTTATATGTTTCTGGGAATTCAATTAAAAGTACGTATGAATGTACGATATATGTTTCGTATATATATTTTCAATTGTGTTTAATGTAGATTCACACTCATTGAATGCATGGTAAAACAAAAGATGAACTGGTTCATAAGACTCCTGAAACAGCAGAAGAACCTGATGAGAAACAAACACCATTTGTACCATATACTGATTCTGAAGAAGTAGTAAATGTCGTTCCACTAGCAGTTTTACCACCTGGGGTTGATCCTAATGAGCAAGTGCTGGATGATAAGGGAAAAAGGAAAAAAAAGTAACTGAGGCATTGAAATCACCTTATATGAACCGTGTGGTCAGCATTGAACATAGGCTCACATCACATGAAATGGCTGTTGCTGATAATATATTCAGCTTGCTACATGATCCAACGTAAGTATTATATAAATAGGGAAATAGAAAAATGAATATAAATAATTTCTTATTAATTTTTTTTTTTGTTTTCAGGGATGTAATATATGACAATGACAATGGTCTTACTGGAGTTCGTGGGAAATTTGAGACAATGGTACCTGGTTCATATGTGTCATCTGATCTTATTGATATTTGGATTTCAATTCTCAATCATCAAGAATGGTTTAAAGGCCCCTTATCACCATCAAGACTTTTTGTAAAATCCACTGCACTGGTAATGCTTTTCTAAATTTCTTAAATATTGTATATTTAAGTGATAAGTTCATATTAATGTTTCTAATAATTGATTCTGTTTGAGTGATCAGGTATGCACGTATAACCTTGAATTCAAGATGAAAGGCAACGAGAGGTATGACATATTTATTGATTGTATGAATGATGCACTAAAAGATCAGGAAGATGCTCGGGGATTAAAAGATATAGAATTGGTAAGTAATACATACATAAGTAGGGAAAATGATGTAAATTCACATATTAATATTAAATGTGCAAATGTCAATTAATTGTATTATAAAAATGTGAATACTTGATGGCCTTGTCAATTAGTTCACAAGGTAATTTTGTGTGTTCACATGTCATTTAAAAAGGTGTTCTGTGCACATTGTATTTTGGCATATTCATATGGTAATTTTGTGTGTTCACATATGTAATTTAATATTTGTTGAAACACTTTAATTGCTTACACCTCGTTTAATGTTTATTTTTTAGGTGTTTTTCCCAACAGTGAAGCATAATCATTTTTGGATCGTTTGCTTCAACCTAAGGATACCATCATTGGAGGTCATTGATAGTTTGAAAGTAAACGAATCATTTTGAGAGGAGAATAATACATATTCCAGGTATTATTGTGAGTAAACATTCCAATGTTGAATACATAATCTGAAATTCTAACATATTTTGATGGTTCTTATATTTATAAGTATCTTCTTTGTTTCACAGCAAACACATTTTGTTAGGTATTTGTATCTATAGGGCACCGACGTGCTACTGATATTAGAAACCTACAACCGATTGATATGGATATGTCAGTAATCATAGTAAAGTCGACAGTGGTGTTATTGCGATGCGGCATCTAGAGACATACATGGGACAATGAACATGGGATTCTGGGTTAAAAGATGTTGCAAGAACACAGATTGGACAGCTAGTCATGCTTCGTAAGAGATATGTTGCAAAGATTCTATTACATGAGAAGAATTTGCATCGTCAGAAAATGGCAGAGGAGGCAGTAGAGTGGGATAGTCATATAAAGGAAGAGAAAACGGAGATTATGAAAGAGGCTGAAAAAATCAAGAATGCAAGATTAGAAATTTTCCATTGATCTTTGTGGTAGTTCAATTCAATGATTGATGGGTGTACGTAAAAGAAATCTTTTGTTAGTTTAGTTAGTTTACTAGATAACATATTAAAATTTAGTATGGTTTTTCTTGTATGAAACTAGTATTGTAGTAGTAAAATGCTGAAGTATGGTGAATTTGGTTGGCAAAGAAAAGCAACATGTTATATGTTATTTCATATTTCGAAATTCAAATTCACATATCAAGAATGTTGATTCACAAAGGTTAAATTAGAGTGAACATCAAAATTATAAGCCAAAAAATTGTAATAATAAAACATATTAAATTTAAAAAAATAAAATGTGTAATTAAAATAAAAAAGTATAAATTCACATCATGTTTTTGTAAGTTCACATATATGTCTGTTCTTAAATGTTCATTTTTTTTTTATAGAAACAGTGTTATGTATAATAAATCTATATCAATTCAACAAAAAAGTTAATTTATATAAAATTCAAATCATATAGTTGTAAGTTCACATAAAGTTCCATTCAACAAAAAAGTTAATTTATAACATATTCACATCATATGTTTGTAAGTTCACATAAATTTCCAATAAAAAAAATGTTAATTTGAAACATCAAAAACTATTAATAGAATAAAACTGTAGCTATGAATAATGTAAAAAAAAGTAACAATACTAATTCAAATGAGAAACTGTAGCTATGAATAATTTCAAAAAAGATTCAACTTGGTACTATTTCTTTTTGAGAGAACAATTTCTGGAATCATGGAATGAACACATATTACAATACTTGCAAAGTCGTGGAACTCGATCGCTGTTCACAATATCTTCTGTTGTAGCTTCTGAATTATGTGGAATTCCAAGCAAGTCATCTATCCAATCATCATTTCGGGCAACATGATTATGATTAGGTTCATTCACATTCAGTTGCACATCATGTATTGTCTCTTCTGCTTCATCAGTCGTTGATGTGTCATTGCCAACAGCTTTTGGGCAGTTTCTAGAAGGGATAATTGCAAAAAACCCATAACTTGTCAGTTTTTCGTGATTAAAACCCCAAACCATTTTTCGTTGCATAGAAAACCCCAAACTAACTAAAAATCAGTAAATCAAGGTTTTTTCCGTGGTAACCGGTTGAAATCGGTTATTAATCCTACGTGGACCGGTGAATAACCTAAATTTTAATTGTTGAAACTGGTAGCCAAGTATTACACATCACTTAAACACCCGTTGATAATTTTTTAATTGTAATTTTTAAACGGGAATATATCATCAACGGGGGGTTAAATGATGTGTACTACTTGGAAACCGGTTTTAACAATTAAAATATATTCCACATAGGTTATTTACCGGTCCATGTAGGATTAATAACCGGTTTCAACCGGTTACCTATTGATAAAACCTTGATTTACCGATTTTTAGTTAGTTCGGGGTTTTTTATGCAACGAAAAATGATTTGGGGTTTTAATCACAAAAAACTAACAAGTTTAGGGTTTTTTGCACAGTTATCCCTTTCTAGAATCATGGGATGAAAGTCTATTACAAGTCTTACAAATGCGTGCAGGATGCTTGTTCTTGGTAACTGCCTTCTCACGGTTACTAATCATTCATTTAGATCTTCCGCAACCTTTGTTTCTGATTCTCTGGGGAGATAGGATTGTAACAACAAAAAGTTGTGATACCCCTAGTAAATCCTCAAAATGAATATTTTTTGTAGGATATGGATTTTCTACTCCTGTAGTCAACTCAAGCATCAATTCATGAATCCTTTCTTCAGCAATAGAAAGTTTCTGAGAATCTTTACCAACAATTTGAAGAATGTATGGGACATAATTGTTGATATTACGTATCGACTTGCTTATTGCAACAGATGTAACTGTTTATGGAAATGAATCTCCTCTAATCTTTGAAAGAGGAACACGTAATGCATCTTTCCTCCATCGCATTGGCATACACTTGTCAAGTATCAAATCAACGTTGTTCAATCTCAATATATAGAATGCATGGCGGCACAAGATTCCAAAACGTTCAAAGTGCTTACAACAACAAGAGATATCACCACTGCTTCTAGTGAACACAACCTGTTATAGAACATATATAAAATGATGTTTATACATAGATAATAATACTACTAATAAAATCATATCATATGTAAATGTGAATTTGCAACATATCAGATGTGAATTTGTAAATGTGCATAGCATAATAAGGTATAATAAAATCATGATGTTTATTCACTGTAAGTAATAATATGAATGTGAATTTGCAACATATCAGATGTGAATTTGTAAATGTATCATAATGTTCATTACCAGCAATGATCTCTTTGTACGGACATTCTCTCCTATTTCTTGTACATTGTAAGTCTGTTTTCCATCATCATCTAGAAAACCGAGGGCCAAACAGGAAAAGGAAGACGCACATAATTCTTGTTGGACAATTTCAAAGATTTTCAATGTGAACATAGCAGAAAGTTGTCTTTCCATCTTCAAGCCTGTCTTTAATGGATTACTTTTCGTTCTGGAATCATAATCTAGAGTCTGTTGCATCCTTTTTTGAGAGTCCAATGCACTTTCAAACTTACTAAGAACTCCACAAGAGTGGACCTGCTGCTGCAGTATCTACTGTAGAAATTGTTGACACCTTCAGACATGGTTGTTGTTTTCATTAAGCCGGACTTGGGAATCTCTTTGTAAAATGCAGGTATCCAGCTATGTCTATCACGGAAAATTCTCACCATCCAATCATTATTTTTAAGTTTAAACTCTTTAATCATATCATTCCATTGTTTTTCAAAATCTTTCGGATCTATGTTTTGATTCCAAACTAAACTCGTTATACGTTGGGGAAATGCTGAATCAACATTGCATAAGTGTGGTTCAACCTATAAAAAATGTTAGAAACAGAAATATAATATAACTAAAAAAAAAAAAGAAGGTGAGTATAATGTGAATACACAGATGATTAATGTGAACACATTAAAAAAGCAGAAACTAGTGAGAGTATGGGTAAGTCCTAATGCAACTAGTAATATTACTGAGTGTGAACATGATATCACTAATGAAATTACCTTGATTGAAACCTTATCCATTATGTGCCACATGCAAAATCGGTGCTTTGAATTTGGAAACACTCTTGTAACAGCTTTTTTCATCAATGGATCTTCATCGGTAACAGTTATAATTGGTTCATGATGATGTGTGCGAAGGAAAGCAGTTAGTAGCCATACATAAGATTCTTCACTTTCATTTGAAAGTAGTCCAGTTCCAAAAGAAACACATTTCTTGTGATTATTCACACCGGTGAAAGGAACAAGAACCATGTTGTACCTACAAGGAAAAAAAAGTAAAACATAAAATTTAATTTAATAATAAATTAATAAATGCATTGCAATTGTAAGTCAACATACTTGTTTGTACTATACGTAGCATCAAATGAAAGAACATCACCAAAGGTAATATAGTTTGCAGTTTCAATATCATTTGCCCAAAACATTGCACACAATGTCTTTTCTTCATCAAGTAAATAATGAAATGTGAACCCAGGTACATCCTCCATCTTTTGTGTGAATTTCTCAACAACCATTTGAGCATCACTATCGCCTATAAAAGCATTCAAATCACGTTTGAAATTCTTGAATTCTGTTCGTGATGCTCCAACATTTTCATACCCACCAGAAATCTCCTTGCAAAACTTATGAGTATTCACAGGACCAATGTTTGTATTTGATGCCTTATGTATCATGTTTTGTTGTGAGAAATTCAACTTCCAGTTCGATACCATCAAAAAGGAATCTTCAGGCGGAACTAAAACATGATTGTGTTTCTCCACAAAAGCATACACCTCATACTTGAATTTGTTTTCTTTCATCATCCGGATTTGTAGTTCTGCTGGACAATCATTTCGATTACTTGGAACAGTACGTTTACGCTTTATCCTATTTTCATCCAAAGTTGTGGTTCTTTTTTGGTTACTTTGAGGAAGACCTTGCTTTTTACATACAAGCACTCTTAAAGTTATATCCACATCATGGTTTTTCTTTTGAGTTGATCTTCGTACCTCAAATCCTGCTAACATTGCATAATGTTCATAGAATGAAATTGCCTCTTCCAAAGAATTGAATATTTGATCTTTAATGGGCTTGAAGTTATTAGGTACAGTTGGTAACCAATACTATGTACCACCTGGGGATATCTCATTACACGTTGTGTCACTTGGAACAACAACATGGCTGTATTGGAAAATTTAACATAATAAGACAATTGAACATAAGATGTGAACACATATAAACGGGTAGTGAATTTGCAGCATCAAAATAGCAATGCAAACAATGTTAACATTAATATAAAAACTAAGTTAGTAATATACATCATATACAAATGGGATGTTAAATTATTGTAACATTATAACTGAATATAACATGTGAACATCTATGAAGGACAAATGAATATGCAGCCTAAATACACCAATGGAAGCCCAATTATCATTATATAATATAAATGTAGTATACAACTGTGAATGTGTACAAAATACATATGAATGTAACTTTAATTTATATCATAAACATAAAATATGTATATAACGTATAATTAAACAGTTTAATAATTTAATTTGATATGTGAACAGTCATAAATAATATGTGAACATGCTGATAATATACCTGAATTTATAATGAAATACTATATTTATCATAATTTATTCAGACTTATCATATAAAAGTGGGTGTGTGAACTACCCAGCAAATACATAATGTGAATGAACAAAAATACTATGTGAACATGAGCATATAATCGTCTGTTATCCATCTATATAAACTGTGGTTATAATCGGTAAATGGTTTTTTGTATGATCACATACAGATAATCAATCATAGCTTAATTTAAGGTAAACACATTAATAATATAATCAATTTAATTTTTGAAACAAATCTACATATTGATATTGTGAATTGCAATGTCTGTTTCTGTAATAACGACACCAGCTTCTGGTGTTACATCCAATACGAAATCAGTGACTTCAATTGCTTCTTCGGATGAAACGATTGCATCTTGGGATGAAACGATTGCAGCAGTGAACATGATTAAAGTTTGTATGATGATAAATCGATAATCAATTGAAAAAATCGACTTTCATAAAATAAAGGTGAAAACATAGTATAGGATGGGTTTATTTTAGAAGGAGATTTGATGCTGGTTTAATGATTCGCGCATGATTCTGCCAATGGTAAATTACATATGTAGCCCTGATCTGGAATTGCAAAATAAATGAATCAAAACAGTACCTTCGGTACGCTGTGGATGGGGGAGTACGCAGCACAACCTATATATATATATATATATATATATATATATATATATATATATATATATATATATATATATATATATATATATATATATATATATATATATATATAATTCCTTTTTCTTCTTTATTTCGTTTCCTTTTATATATATATATCAAGTAATGTGTATATATTGGGATTGTATATTGTATCATATAAAATGTAGAAATAATAAAGAAATTTCTTCCAAACCTACTCTCTTTGAATAAAAAACGTGAAAATATGTCGGTAATTTTTATCGTAACAAAACCCTAAGGGGGCGTTTGGTTCACGGATTTCCTGGGATTCACTGCGATTTGCATTTAAAATCTTGTGTTTGGTTCGCAAGATTCAGTAAGAATTTAAAATCTCAGTATTCCTTAAATACATCCCTTCTTTGTTATTTAAAATCTCAACCTCCATTTTTCAGATTAGCAAATTTTTTCTATAAGATAATACAAATTCTTTGACAAAATCCTGACAAATGCAAATGCTGCATAATGCAAATCCTTTGACAAAATACAAATCCCAAAGAAAAAAATCTGCGAACCAAACGCCCCTAAATTAAAATTAAATATTTGATGATTAATGAACAAACAATTATCTTTTATTTAGTTATTACTTTTAAAAAAATTTTAGGGCTAAAGCCGTACAATAGCAGTATACTTTTTAAGGTGTATCGATATAGTACGTGTTCTTTTTATATTGTTAATATGATATCCTAACTTTTTTTATGACCGTTTATTTCGTCTAGTTTTGCGCAGTTGTGAGATAATCGTCAGTACGAACTTGTTCACCGTTGGATCTGCGTGAAATTTGAGGAGAAGCTTCGAAACACATAGTTCTTCGATCTGAACGGTGGGGATCATCATTGGAGATTTCTACAGAGGACCGTAAGTATTTGAAGTTGGTTGTGCTGTGTGATTTCTCCTACCAAGTTATCACAAGGACGAGAGAGTGTATTTGATGCTTCAATTATGGAAATTTGAACATTAATAAAAAGAGAAATTTCACTCTTTACAGGTATAGCCAGTAACGGGTTATCAAAGGTATCATATTGGTATGAAAAAATATAGTACACATATCAAATTTGAACGATTCAGAATGTACACGTGTAATATAAATAATTAAAATAGCACACGTACCATATCGATACATTTTAAAAAGTACACAACTATTCTATGGCTTTAACCCTATTTTTTTACAAATTTTTACTCAATTTTTAAAATAAAATTTCTTAAACATGTCGAAGGAGTTATGTTCATTTCATTTATAAAATGTCTTAAACATTTTCTCAATACGTATAACAGTCAATCTCAAATTTTGTTCTAACCCATAAAATTTTTTCACATGTTTTCTAAACGTCTTATAAGACAAAAGAAATTAAAAATATATGTTTCATTTCCTTGTATATGATCTATATTTTTTTAGATTTTAAAAATATGTTTAAATAAATTATAATAACAATAATAATAATAATAATAATAGGATAGTCAAATCAAAAAATTTATAAAAATTGAAATCTATATATCTATATCTATCTATACTATTAAATGAATAACATTTTTGCCATTTGTCGTCACCTTATAATGCCATGTGGCTTCATATCCGATTGACATATGTAATTTTTTATTTTTTCTAAATATAAATATCTATTTCTTTTTAAATGCCTAAAAATGTTCCTATTCTTAAGGATCTATCAAAAATTTTAAATTACCCAATCAACATTTAAAAATTACTAACTAATTATAATAATGATAATAAACTTTAATATTGTTATCGACTATCTTTTTCGTTTAACTAACTTATACTTAAAAGTAATTATAATAAAATATGTTAAGTATCATAAGTATAAAAAGATTCAATATATCAAATTTAATGTTAATTTGTAATTTTTAGTTTATATCATTATTGAGAAAAAAATATTTATTAAAGTTATCCGTGTAATACACGGGTTAATAAACTAGTATATTAATAAAGCAAAATGTTTTTCGCCACGTGGCATTCTCTCATTAAAACAAAATCTCATTTTCCCGTCTAATTTTCCTAATTTAGTTTTTCCATTTATACAACTTAATTAATTGAAATAAAAATACAATTATGCCTTTTTTTCTATTTTATTAATTGTAACCATAATTATGGTAATTCATAATTTGTTTTAAAGTATCGTAAACTTAAATAACAAAAATCATGTTAAATTGTTAACACTGTTTATAATTTATATCATTATATTTTAATATTTTATTTTTAATGTATACTTAATTAAATATTTAAATATATCATATTTTTTCCTTTCAAATTTTCTTATAAACTCTTAGTTTTAATATACTCTTAGTTTATTTCTTTTTATAATTAATATATTTTTTTTATGTAAAATATCTATGTAATACGTGGGTTTATAAACATAGTATCAATCAATGAGTAAATAATATGTCACGTGTCATGCTTTCATTTGATTTGTCATGTGTCGCACTCTCCTTTTCTTTTTTCATTTATTAAATTTAATTTATATGTTAAAGCAAATCAATTATATTCAAAACTGATCTTAAAAATTAATTAAATAAAATCAAATAAATTCTATTATTCTTAAAATAATAAAATTATTATATCACATAGTTATAAATATTTGGTTTTTAAATTGACCCATGTAATACATGAGTAATAATCTAGTTATATAAATAAAAAAAAAGGAAAACATGTCACGTCAAAGAGGTGTGAAGATATCATTTTTTATTGGGTGTGAATAGAATTCCCCTTGACTTTATCGCAACATGATTAATTAATCATTGAAATCTTTATATTACAAGTTACAACTTACAAGAATGATATCTAGTCATACATTTAAAGTGAAGGGATATTAATTAGTAACTTATTGCCATTTTTGTATAGTTTAGATCACAAGCTAATTTTTATTCTGTTTAGATGACATTCTACAAATAAAGTTAATCAAAATAACTATATCGGATTGGAATGTTAAAAATTTTGATTTGTCAGATCTTTGTCCATGCAACATCTTTTTACGAAAATAACAATTTAGTTGTTACATAATGTGTACCTTTTTCGTGCAAATCTAAACTGTGTTTAGATGATACATTTCTATTATAAGCAAATTAGAAAACATTGACTAAATAAAGAAATTGTCACGCCAACAACTTTTATCTTCCAATTCGATAATGTTATTTTGACTTGATTAAAAAACAATGTTATCTTAAATAAAAAGAACATTAGTATGTTATTTAAATAAAACAAAAGTAACAGTAAGGTACCTTTTCAACGTAATTAACCCTATTAAAATACGGTTGATGTAATGTTTGTTCACATTCATCATATCTACAATACAAACTACATAAATTTAAGTAAGCAAAATGAATGTATCAAGACAATCTGCACATAAATTAGAAATAATTATTTTATTTTCACTCACTAATATTATTTTGTAAATTGGGAACATGGTACAACATAAAACTTTGTCAATTGTTTGAAAAGAAATTAAAAACAAATGCAGAAAGTCACACATCCAAGTGAAATGGTTTCAAACCATGCTAAAAAACATAGTGATTGATTGAGATAATTTAATTATACTTTTCAGGATGGGCGACAGCATATGCCTCGATAGCCTTGTAGGTATTCTCAAATAACGCCTTCTCAATTTTAAGAGTCTCTTCAGATGGTTTTTCATCGCCTTTACAGTTATAATTGATTGTCTGTTTGAATACACTTCCTCCATCAGCAGAAGGTACAACTTTGACATGATGGGTGATGGAGTCTAAAATGCCCATCAAGTTATCACCTTCATAAAATGTATAGCTGTAGCTGAAGTTGCTTGGATCAACAGAAACAACCTTGTATTTTGCACTTGAGAACGGGACATCTGTATCAAGAAATCATGTTCGGAATGAAAAATAATAATTAAAAAGGTTATCAAAATCATCAACTACATTCTATAACTTATAGTCATAATAGTGATATAAAACTACCATGTAATATAATGACACAATTTCTTACCGTCACCAAATGTAAAGACCTTGATAGTTCCAACATCTCCATTGCCTTCTATCGTCTCGATGGATTTGAAAATATTAGGGCTAATTATAGGTGCGATGGTGTCAAAGTCACTGAAAACCTTAAAAACCCTATGAGCAGGAAACGAAGAGGCAACCTCAACATCAACAGTAACGGTAGTCATGATTTGCAAATCTTAAATAAAAATATGTAGGAGAAGAAGGATGCGTTTGTTGCAATGAAATGTGAAAAAACTTTGTGATATTTATAGATGAGAAGATAGCCATCAACTATGACCAATTATTCATTTTTGTACATTCTTTTTTGTTCATGTTGTGTCATGTTGTGCCAACTAATTATTTATATATATAGTAGATATAATATCCTTTTCATTTATATATATATAGTTACATGATCATGTGACTTGTATAAGTCGTCGTTGACATTTTTTAACTTAGTATTCTAAAGGTTTTGTGTTAATTAATGTTTCCATCCCCTCACTCGTTCATCTTAAATATAGAAAAACAATTAAAATAAGGGAAATTTACGGAAAAAAAACACTCAAGTTTGATATTTTTGTGATTAAAAACCGTAACTATTTTTTGAAAAACCGGAATTGACTAAAACCTTATCAAAATGGGTTTTTTTTTCCAAAAGAAATGAGATGAACTGATTGCAATTTGCTAACCAACACTTCGTCTCCAACAAACCTAGCTTCTCTCCGGCGAACTCACATGTTTGTGTTTTATGATTCAAATACATATGTCTTGGTGATTTCTTTGTTCAATTCTATGTTTTTTGTTGGAGTTTACTTTTTCTGCAAAACTCTGGTGGTCACTGGTGACTTGTCAACGGTGGCCTATGACTTTCAACACCGGTAATATCATATTTCTATGAGATTTTACCATTTAAGAGTTGTTTGTGCAACGAAAAATTATTAGGGGTTTTAATCCCAAAAATGATCCAACGTAAGAGCTTTTTTGCACAAATATCCCTTGAAATAAGGTATACGGTTCAATATATTTTGGGTATTCTTTTTGGTAAAATTATTGGGATTTCTTGATTTTGTTATTGGAAATATAGGTTCGTTTGACTGATATTTTGTGCGATCATTTCTTGGATTTCTTGCATCATAATACATGAGCTAGGTTGGGGGTGAGCAAAAACTGTACCGGGAACCCAAAAACCCGAAAAACCGAGAAACCGAAAAACCAAAAAAAATCAAAATGGAAAAAACCGGAGTAAAGGTTTGGTTTCGGATTCCCTCTCAAAACCGAACTGAAAAAACCAAACCGAACCGGTTTTTTAAAATTAAATTAATTTTAAAATATTTTATATATTTATTGAGTTATTTCTACTTTCACTCATATTTAATGTTATGTCCTACTCCTATATTCCAAGAAACAATTTTCAATTATATATATAATTGATATTTATGATGTTAAACTGTTAATTAATTGATATTGTTAATACTTATGCTTATTTTAATTATATGTGAAGTAGAGAATGCTAATTAATTAGTATAAACATTATTATAATTCTACATGATGAAATTACTTAAATTAGTTCAAAGAGTAAGTTTAATAAATTAAAGTATCAAAGTAACTAAATTAATATTTAATATCCAATTTCATTAAATGAAAGTATCAAACTAACACATAAGTCGATTAAAAATCCAAACGTAAGCAACTATCTTTTAATGATTCATCACTTGAACATATATATATATATATATATATATATATATATATATATATATATATATATATATATATATATATATATATATATATATATATATATATATGTATGTAGAGTGTGAATCAAATGGGGACCGTGCTTAAAATGAGGCCGGTAAGAACAAATGAAAAATCGCCACATAAGCAATATTCTCCTCTCTGCTTTAAGGGCATTATGGACATTTTATTGATTATTATATATGGTAACATGATTTATTTTATTATTTAAAAAAATCGAAACTTAACAATTAATTAGTTATACTCGGTCAATGTATATCTTTTATAATCTTAACAATCATCCAAGCAAATCGTCCACTACCTGAGAAAATATTCAAATCTCCAATGTTTTAAAAAATTTTCAATTCTCAAATCTCCAACCTAATCTTCAATATATGTTAACACAATCTCAATAAAAAATTAAAAAATCATATTTTTCTTTAAATTGGTTGTTTTTATTTTATAAATATCATAAGTTGTTTCGTTTATCAAGATTCCGCAATTGAAGATAATCGAGTATTACAAAGAACTTGAACAATCATGGATGAAGATGAACGTAAGTAATTTTTTTCCACGTTTCAAATATTTTATTTGTTAAAGAAATAAACGAGATGCTTTGTTGCATCATCCAATATATCGTTACCCATGAATGATTCACAGTTTTTCTTGGTTCACGGATTTATACACAATCTGAATTCTCAAGAAAAATTGTGAATCATTTGGTTCACGGATTTATACACTTTATGTGAACCACTGACCTCAACAACACATTAATCACAGAAAAAACATCAATTTATCACCCAAAAAACAACATTGCATTAAACTCAGTTATGGTGATTAATGCGAGTGTGAATCATATGAATATACGTAAACCACGACATCAATGATTTAAAGTTTCACAACAAATTATTCAGTGAACCGTTACTATATGCTATGTGAATCCAAAGGCAGTTTCACACCCAAATGAAATCATCTCATTGCAAAACAACAAAATAATTATATGTAAAACAACAAATTAAATTTACCGTGAACCAAATGCTATGCCACCCTCGAAATTGTCAAAAAAACACCATGAACCACCTTAGCAATTGTCAAAGAAAACAATGAACCACCGTGAACCACCTTAGAAATTGTCAAAAAAACACCGTTGTGAACCAACACCTTCGACCCCAATCTCCCGGTGAACCACTCTACAATTCACTCTCTGACCGTATACCGACGTGCACCGTGAACCAAATGGTTTGCCTACGTGAACCACCGGTGCCGTGAATAGCCGAAACCGGGTGCCGGCGTGAACCTCTAGCGCCGCCTTGAACCCCAAAAGAACTAGTCCGCCGTGAAAAGCAGAAACCCGCTGTCGTTGTGAACCACCAGCGCCGCCTTGAAAAGCAGAAACCCGGTGCCGCCGTGAACCACCGGTGCTGTCTTGAACCCCAAAAGAACCACCTCAGCCGTGAAAAGCCCAAAGCCGGTGCCACCGTGAGCCTACAGTGCTGCCTTCAACCCCAAAAGCACAAGGTCGTCGTGAATCGCTGATACCCTAGCCGTCGTGAATCGCCGATACCCTAGCCGCCGTGAACCACCGGTGCCAAACCCCCCAAAACCGTGACTGATAAACCGTGAATGCTTCTGTTTACATCTTAATTAGTAATATATATTTGCCAAAATTAAAATGGTGCACAAATGACCATAATACCCTCTACATGATTTAAAATGGGTATAAAAGTCTACTTAATTACAAAATTGCCACCTTGAATCTTATTGGTTGGTTCACAAATTCCAACGATTTCATTGGTTCTTACCGTCCTCATTTTAAGCACGGTCCTCATTTTATCATCACCCTATGTATATATATATATATATATATATATATATATATATATATATACACACACACACACACACACACACACACATACAGAGTCAGGTTCAAAAAAGTACCTCTCGAAATCAAGTGCATCTGAAGGTACCAACCTTAAAAAACTTTTTTAAAATTTTTTTTTCTCATAACTATGTTTAATTAATGTTATGCGCATGATATATGAATTTCACATACATTCACACTTTCTATGTCCTTAAAAATTATGTGAATGCTCATGCATATTTATGTGAATGATCATCCATGTGAATGATCATTTCACACCATGTGAATGGTGTGAATGAGCATTCACATGATTTTTTTACCATTCACAAGATTTATGATGTTGCTCCTTTTGAAAAAAAAAATCATAAGTACGCTGATGAACCCGATTCTATATATATATATATATATATATATATATATATATATATATATATATATATATATATATATATATATATATATACACACACACACACACACACACACATATATATATATATATATATATATATATATATATATGTATATATATATATATATATATATATATATATATATATATATATATATATATTAATAAATATCATGATCTAACATTAAAATTACCTTTAAAATTTTAATTTAACAAAATTTACACTAAATGCACAAATTCGTACATAAAGTGGAAAAATTTATCATAAGATGCGTAAATGTTTATATCAAATGCATAATTTTATCAAAAGTATAAATTTTAGCATCAAATGCATAATGTTATACACTTAATGCACAAATTTTAGAGTGGTTCTCACGTTCTCACAAAATTGAGGGTTCTTACCGGAACCCAACCCTATATATATATAGGGGTGGGTTCAATGGAAAACCACTATGCACGTGAAAACTATGGAAACCTATGCATACCGTCCGATTTGGTGCATTTCATGAAAAACGCGGTGGCATGATCGTCAATAAGGTGATGCATCACGCAGGATTTTGATGCACCACGCGGGAAATTTGGTGCATCACGCGGGATTTTGATGCATCACGCGGGAAATTTGATGCATTTGTGGTGGTGCAGTGCGGTTTTCACAAGTTTTTAGATGCATTGTGGTTTTCCATTCAACCCCCCTCTATATATATATATATATATATATATATATATATATATATATATATATATATATATATATATATATATATATATATATATATATATATATATATATATATATATATATATATGGGAGGGTTCTTCTAAGAACCATAAAAAATGTGGGAACCTAAGAACCTTTTATGGCCTTTGAATTAATGATAATCAATGGTTGATATATTGGATGACAATTTTGTAATTATTTTGAACTTTGATAGTGGAGAATCTTGAAAATGTGTGAAAACGGTATTTTTGGAAGAAAAAAATCTGTTTTTTCTCTTTCTCCCTCTTACGTGTTTTCATTTTCAATTTATTTTTCTTTCATTATAATTGATTTTAAAGTAAAAAAATGTTTTTTATAAAAAAAATTATTTTTTCTATATAGAAAATTATTTAATTGCTAAAAAAATAACGTATTTTATATAGAAATATTATATGTCTATATAGAATATTTTTTTTCTATATAGAATATGTTAACGAACATATTCTATGTACAATCTACGTACAATGTCATGCATTCTACGCAGAATGACATGCAATCTACGTAGAATGTCGTGTAGAATGTCAGATATCATATATTCTACGTAGATTATCTGATAAAATATATCAAAAACACAAAACAAAAAAAAAATTCATTTAGACATTTTATCAAACACTTGGTATGCAACTGATATAAAATATACCAAAAAGACATTGAATAGTAATGTTAATCTACATAAAAAAATATAGAAATGTATAAAAAACATAACATTCAACATAGATTATGTTTGATTTTTTACAAGTAGTCTTGTATTATATTCTATTTAAATTATCTTTTAATCTACGTAGATTATCATGTAAAACATCCAATAACTATTACAATCATTATAAATCTAACATCTTACAAATAATTTTCATTATAAAACATGAAAAATGAATCTGTCATATTCTATGTATAGTATCGACGAACATATTATATGTACAATCTACGTAGAATGTCATGCATTCTACGTAGAATGTCATGCATTCTACGTAGAATGACATTCAATCTACGTAAAATGACATGCAATCTACATAGAACGGCATGCAATCTACGTAGAATGACACGCAATCTACGTAGAATGTCATGCAGAATGTTAATTATCATATATTCTACGTAGATTATTACATGATAAAATATACCAAAAACACATTGAATAGTAATATTAATCTACATAAAAAGATATAGAAATGTATAAGAAACTGAAACACCCATACAACTAATACGAGTATTTCGATACCATTATACATTAATTTATACAGAGTACTTGCGGAAATACGGTCAAATTAAAACTTTTAATACTTTAACAATCATCAACGTGATTCCAAACACTTTGCATATAACACAACAGAGTGTCTGAAATCACGGAGTAATGTAATTGGGGTCACAATGTTAAATCATCAGTGTGATTACAAACGAATTAATAATCATTAACTAATTCGCGTAAGTCCAAAATGGAAGTCTGCTACTCCCACCCAATCATCAACAAAATAGGGAGCTCCTATCCGTGCTCCAATCAATGTCTAGCAGTTTGGGCCAGCCAGGCCTTTGCCCTTAACAATTCCTGAAAAGAAATATCAACTAACGGGTAAACAACAAAATTGTTTAGTGAGTTTCTAGATTAAAGTACCATGCGATATATGAATGATGCCATGCAATCCCATGAATTTAACTAACAATCTCAGGAGGCCAACTAATGGCTAATAAGCTACCACATTGCGGTTACCACACACAGGCTTACCGTACAATGGGTTTACAATCTGCTGCTCGATTACCACAGACCACGGGCTTATCGTTATGCAGTTTACAGTGATGCCATACGATTAGCACATACCACAGGCTTATCGTTTTACAGGCAATAATGGTTACCACACACAGGCTTACCATTATGATTCCGCTAGGTTACCACACGCACAGGCTTACCGCTCAGCGGAGAAGTCAAACGAATGAGTAATATGACAACAATAATGTATGTGATGGCAAAGCATGTAATTGACAAGAATGAATACGAAAGCAATAACATACAATTCATGATATGCATATAAATACATTAATGCTAGAACTCACAGTGGTGTACAACAAGCTCTCGGCCTCGAAACCGAGTTATAATCGTCAAAATATGATTAATAGTCTCCAAGGGACCTTAACCCGTCAAACCCCTACAAACAGGTTCATAATATAATATTTATAAGTCTCGCAGCTTATAACTTCTTAGCATTGATCCGGATACATTAGTGGTAAGACTTAACTAATTTCGGCATTAAAGCTCAATAATTATTTTAGTCTAATTATCTTCCTTAATAGATGTCATAGACTATTATGACAAAAGATCACATAGAATAAAATATTAAAATTACAATTTCGGTCCAAGGCCATCCGAAATTCGGATCATGGTCATCCGAAATTCGGGCCATCCGAGATCCATACTTAGCAAATTTTTCAGAATATTTCAAGGCTGAACTGCACTTTCTGCCTTACGGATTTAATGTCAAAAATACTAAAACTTCTCTATATTTATTATAAAGAGTTGTAAAACCATTCCCAACACACACACACACACACACACACACACACACACACACACACATATATATATATATATATATATATATATATATATATATATATATATATATATATATATATATATATATATATCTTAACCCATTTTAACCACAAAACATCATTTTCATCTTATTAGATTTTTTTAGATTACATAGGGTTCATATGAACTCAAACTTGGGTTTTTGATATAAACCCACCAAAATACATAAAACTTGCATCATATACTTTTTAAAGAATGGATCTAACATATTCCATCATTAACTTTCAAGATCTATCCATTTCTAAGAGTTTTCCATAAAAACCCATTTTTACCATCAAAAACTATTTCATCCTTTTTTAATCATCAAGAGTTCATAAGAACCCCATTTCGGGTTTTGAGTTAAAACCCACCAAAATACATAAAATCTTGCATAATATACTTTTAAAGGATGGATCTGACATATTTCATCATTTATATTCAATATCTAGCCATTTCTAAGAGATCTCCATAAAAACCCATTTGAGTTCTCATCTTTTTCATATGAAGATGGTGGAGAGAAGAGAAAAGTAAGAGATTTACAAAAATAAGAGTTGGTACCTCTTGGATCTTCAAAACCGTATGAAGCTTCTAACAAAATCAGATTTTTCTTTCTTCTTCTTCTCTTTTCTCTCTTTTCTTTCTTCTCTCTTTATTTCTTTTTTTTTAAGAGGACGACACACACACACTAATGTGTGTGTGTGTGTGTGTGTTTGGCGTAAATTTAAAGCCAAGGAGATCTTCTTTTTCTTTTTATTTATAACCCTTAAACTTTTCAATATTTACAATTTAGACCCTACAATTGTTTCCATTTCTTTTAAGATCCCTACTTCATAAATCAATAATTTATTTATTATAATTTACACAACCACTTATTTATATATCACAATATTAATAATTCCGAATTTGTATTTCTTTACGATAAATATTAATTATGAATTATATTAAATAATCGAGTCGTTACAATTCCTCCCCTCTTAAAAGGATTCCGCCCACGGAATCAGGTTCTTTCAAACAGAGCGGGGTATTTGGCCATCATTTCAGCCTTCGTCTCCCAAGTCATTAGAGATCCACGGTGGTGCTTCCAACAAACGAGTATCATCTCGATCTCCTTATTCCTTAGGTTAATCACTTTGTCGCCGATAATCTTCTCTGGTTCTTCGACATATCGCAACCGCTCATCGATTTGCACATCATCCAAAGGAATGGTCACGGTAGGATTGATCGGACTTTTCTTCAAATAACTAACATGAAAAGTCTCATGAATCCCTGCCAACTCGGCAGGCAGCTCTAATTTATAAGCTTAGGCTCCGACACGCTCGGTAATAGGAAACGGTCCAACATATCGAGGGCTTAACTTTCCTCGCTTCCCAAATCTCATAATCCCTTTCCACGGAGATACTTATAGCATCACTGAATCTCCCACTGCAAACTCAATATCTTTATGACGTTTGTCTGAGTATGACTTCTGTCGGTCTTGGGCTGCTTTGATTCGCTCACAAATAGTCTGAATTTTATCATGCGTCTCTTGAAGCAATTCGTGACCCGCTAACGGTTTCTCGTCTGCTTCACGCCAACACGTCGGAGTTCGACACTTTCGGCCATACAACGACTCATACGGAGCCATCTTTATCGAATAATGATAACTATTGTTGTAGGCGAATTCCACAAGAGGTAGGTGCGTATCCCAATTTCCACCAAGCTCGATCACGCACGCACGCAACATATCTTCCATCGTCTGATTAGTACGTTCAGTCTGGCCGTCAGTCTGGGAACGAAACGCCGTACTCAAATTAACACGCATCCTCAACTGATCTTGCATACTTTGCCAAAATCTCGAAGTAAATCTCAAATCACGATCCGAAACAATAGATTTTGGAATCCCATGACGTACAATAATTTCATCGATATACATTCGCGCCAATCTTTCCAAAGGAAAGTTTTCTCGTATCGGCAAAAAGTGTGTGGATTTCGTCAGTCGATCCACAATAACCCAGATAGCATCATGTTGTCTTTGGGTCTTCGGAAGCTTTACCACAAAATCCATCGTGATGTGATCCCACTTCCATTCAGGTATCTCGAGTGGTTGCAAATTTCCAGATGGTTTTTGGTGTTCGGCCTTGACTCGCAAGCAAGTCAAACACCATTCAACATGATTACCAACGTCTCGCTTCATTCCAGGCCACCAATATTTGGATTTCAAATCCTGATTCATCTTAGAACTCCCGGGGTGAATTGAGAACTTCGAATTATGACCATCTTCTAAAATTGTCTTGCGCACATCACCGATCTTAGGCACCCAAATGCGATCTCTAAACATTTTCAAACCGTTGCTACCTTCGGTTAACAATACACTCTGACCAACCATCCTTTCGGCCTTAATATTTTCTTCCTTAAGGCCCTCGATTTGCCACTTCCGAATGTCATCAAGGATAGAAGAAGTTACAGCTACATGCGTTAACGCATAACAAGTTGCTTACGGATATCTCTTTCGGCTTAAGGCGTCAGCCACTACATTGGCTTTTCTAGGGTGATAAAGGATTTCACAGTCATAATCCTTAATCAATTCCACGGCACGTCGCTGTCGCATGTTTAACTCTTTCTGATCAAAAATATGTCTCAAGCTCTTGTGGTCAGTAAACAGCTGACACCTTGTACCATATAGGTAATGCCGCCAGATTTTTAAAGCAAACGTGACAGCATCTAACTCCAAGTCATGAGTTGGACGAATCTTTTCATAATCCTTTAGCTGTCTCGATGCATAAGCTATCACTTTTCCTCGTTGCATCAACACGCAACCCAACCCATTTATCGAGACATCGCTATAAACAGCAAAATCTTCGTTTCCTTCCGGCAACGCAAGCACCGGAGCGTCAGTCAATCGACTCTTCAAAATTTGAAATGCCTCAATCTGTGGCTTTTCCCACACAAACTTCGCATTCTTACGTGTCAACGAAGTGAGTGGGACGGCTATTTTAGAGAAATCTTGGATAAATCGTCGGTAATAGCCGGCCAATCCAAGGAAACTACGAATCTCAGCAACATTTCTAGGCGCTTCCCAACTTTTAATGGCTTCAATCTTGGAGGGATCCACAAAAACACCCTCCCAAGATATGACATGTCCTAGAAATTGCACTTGCCGCAACCAAAATTCACATTTTGAGAATTTAGCATACAACTGTTCGCTGCGAAGAAGTTCGAGCAATTGTCTCAGATGTACTGCATGATCCTCCTCCGTCTTGGAATACACCAAGATGTCGTCGATAAACACTATAACTGACTTGTCAAGCATTGGATGACACACACGATTCATTAAAAAAATAAAGGCTGCAGGAGCATTAGTGAGCCCAAAAGGCATCACCAAGAACTCATAGTGCCCATATCGAGTCTGAAAAGCAATTTTCGGTACATCTTCCTCACGAACCTTAAGTTGATGATACCCTGAACGAAGGTCTATCTTCGACAAATAAGCAGCTCATTGTAGTTGATCGAACAAGTCATCAATACGAGGCAAAGGATACTTATTCTTTATAGTCACCTTGTTCAGTTCTCTATAATCTATACACATTCGCAAGGTTCCGTCTTTCTTTCGCACGAATAAAACCGGAGCACCCCACGGCGAGGTACTCGGCCGAATGAACCCTTTCTCTAACAATTCTTCCAATTGTGGCATCATTTCCTTCATTTCCGAAGGCGCTAAACGATACGGAGCACGCGCAATTGGTCGAGTTCCCGGCACTAGCTCAATTCGAAACTCTACAGATCGGTCTGGTGGCAATCCCGGTAGGTCATCAGGGTACACGTCGGGATATTCATTAACTACTGGCACATCCTTGAGGTTTTTCCCTTCTTTCTTGGCATTCAAGACACAAGCCAAGTAACATTTGCAACCTTTATTAAGATTTTTCCGAGCCTTAGCCACCGAAATAACTGCGGCTTCCCTTTTACGTCTATCCCTATACACAATATTTCTTCGCCTTCCGGCGTGAACAAACGAACAATTCTTTTAGCACAAGCAATAGTGGCAAGATTATTGGCCAACCAATCCATGCCAACTATTATATCAAATTCTTTAGTGTCTATGGGGACAAGGTCGATATCAAAATTATGTCCATCTAAGGTCAGCACATAGTCATAATATATTTGGATGGCACAGACTGATTTCCCGCTTGCCACATCAACAGATAGAGGGAAAGGCATCAAAGAAGGTACAACATCTAATTCCGTGCAAATGCTTTAGAAATAAAAGACACGCTTGCACCGGAATCAAACAATACTATAGCAGGTAAAGAATTCAGAAGAAAAGTACCTGTTACGACATCCGGCACATCCTGCGCCTTGGCAGCTGTAATCTGGTAGACTCTAGCTTGAGGCTTAGGCGGATTCCCCTTTGATTGGGAGGAACCACCAACATAACTAGGCTTTGCAATTGAGCCTTTACTTTCAGACGCCGCTAACTTCTTTTTCGGGCAATTCCGAGCGAGGTGGCCCACCTGGCCACATTCATAGCACGCATCACTACGTTTGGGGCACGCAGGACGTATATGTCCCTCTTCTCCACATCCATGACAAACAGTAGGGGACAAACATTCCCCACGATGAAGCTTGCCGCATCGATTACAAGTAGGCACTGAATTCGAAAACTGAGATTATGACTGAGAGTTGTTGGAATTAACAGGTTTCTTCGAATGCCTGGAAGATTGGGAACGTGAACGAGAGTCCACGTTCTTTGAGAAAGATTGTTGGGGTTGTTTAAACGTCCCTGGAGAAGATTCAACCTTCGTGTTCTTTGATCCAGTCGATTCTTGTTCCCTATGGAACAATTCATACTCCCGGAGTCGCGCATACTCCACAGCTTTCTCAAATGATTCCACCGCGCGAACAGTCACGATCTCGCGGATCTCACTCCGCAGTACCTCAACAAAATAGTCAGTCTTTTGCTTTTCATCAGCAATTACTGACCCTACAAACATCGCTTTCGAGTTGAACTCGATCAGATAATCATCCACTGTTAAGCTTCCTTGCTGAAACGTAAGGAAGTCTCTTTTAATTTTTTGCACTGCCACCGCCGGACAGAAATGCTTGTCGAATCGAATCTTAAATTCTTCCCACGTAATTTTCGCCACCGCGTCAAAACCCAAAATCTCAACTTCAGAGTCCCACCAAGTTAAAGCAGGACCAACGAATTGTGCAGCTGCGTACTGCACCTTTTTGTCATCGCTGACATCAGTGACTCGGAATAATTTCTCAATTGCCTTGATCCAGTCCAAAGCCTCCACAGTAGTTGCCCGTCCATTGAACGCTGGAGGACGACAACCAATAAAATTCTTATACGACATTCCCCTTTTTGACTTAGAGGAGCCGTGCTTCCGTTCTTTATCCTTCTTAGGCCTTTTAGCCCTGCTTCCACTCCCAACAACTTCAGTATTGTCGTTACTTGCTTGTTGATCTTCAGCATTATTTTTCTTTCCCTGCACATTCTGGGAAGCAAGTAACTGCGCCATTAACTCATTCTGCTGGCGATTTTGCTCCAGCATCTGAGCCATCATTTGCATCATCTGGTCCTCTCTAGACCCTCCGCCAGTGCGAAAACTGGATTCACTTTCATATTCCTGAGACTGATCCCTATCTCCCCCAACATTGGAATGTTCTACCTCCTGTTGTAGAACGCGATTTGACTGGTTATCCGACGTTGTCTGCAACAAACAGTTACAGGTCGGTTCCACACTTCTTTCGCACTAAAGTGTGCACATGACATTTATATGTGTGTGTGTGTGTGTGTGTATATATATATATATATATATATATATATATATATATAATTATGCTTACATCAAGTTATAATCTTAAAAGTCTACCCATTATTATCCCATCCTAGGCCAAAGGTCAATTGTAATTGTTATAATATTGCCACCTAGGTGGGTCAATACCAGCATCTGAAACCGTTCTCAGAGTAGAGTATCGTCGACTATACTCTGTCTATGAGCTCTGGCTCTGATGCCAAATTGAAACACCCATACAACTAATACGAGTATTTCGATACCATTATACATTAATTTATACAGAGTACTTGCGGAAATACGGTCAAATTAAAACTTTTAATACTTTAATAATCATCAACGTGATTCCAAACACTTTGCATATAACACAACAGAGTGACTGAAATCACGGAGTAATGTAATTGGGGTCACAATGTTAAATCATCAGTGTGATTACAAACGAATTAATAATCATTAACTAATTCGCCTAAGTCCAAAATGGAAGTCTGCTACTCCCACCCCAATCATCAACAAAATATGGAGCTCCTATCCGTGCTCCAATCAATGTCCTAGCAGTTTGGGCCAGCCGGGCCTTTGGCCTTGTCAGGATCTGAATGTAACTACCTAAGATTAACTGATTTGAATTGATCATAGTATAAACCAATAACCTTGTACTGAATCAAAGTCTAATTAAGAAGTTTGCGGAATAACACTTAATTGTTTTAATAAAAGCTTTCAGAACCCATAACAGATAAATATAATTGAATAAACAAAATTGCTTGTATTGCTGAACTCAATGATTACAATCACCTCTAATCTGTTTGATTAGACGAAGAACACAAATTTGTTCTTAGGGTTTTACAACCTTAAAGGCTTATGAAAAACTTAAACAAAAAGCAATTACAAACTTGAACGTGCAGAAACTTAATAACAATAGAAAAACCTATTCTATGTATTTATAATGCTTTCTGATTTGTTTCCTTGAAGGACTCTGACTTTTCTGATAGTAGATATGCTGGAATCTTCGTGTAAATATCTCTTCCTGAATATCAGCACTTTCTGTTTATGAAACTGTTGAGCCGCTTGAATCACTTAGCAGCTTGAACAGAGCAGCTTGAGTAAATTTACTCTGGCAGCTTGAACTTTTGTACTAGCATCTCAAACTTCTTCAACTAACAGCATGAACTTTGTATTTACATAGAAAATCTACTAACAGTCTGAGAAATCTATCTAACAGTTTGAACTACTTAGAATATTTCTGTAACACCCACAATTCTCACACAAATGCCACGTCAATACAATACACAGGTGGCAATATCGCAATCATCTCATAATGCACATGTCACAGGATTAGCGGAAAATACTGATAATTTAAAACTTTAATACAAAGTTAACACATCGCTGATCAAGTACAGAATACAGATAACAACTCTAAAGTCTAGCATCAGCAATCATCAACACCCTAGACCTCTGAATCACTTCGGCTGTTGCGGCTGCGACTGCGGTCCCACAAAATGGCTGCCTGAGACACGGAAGACTCGAAAACATAAGCTGGACAGCTCGTGAGTACGCGAGGGTTAGACTCTGCAGGTAAACACATATAACATACACAACACATATATCTCAACACACATATGCAACTCTATGCATAACACATATCTCTGCTCGAAAGGGGACCACGTTCCCCGGCTAACAGGCCGCACACAGCAGCGGTTAGCCACTCAATAGGCACAGGAGCGACCTGGCAATATCTCTGCCGTATATATACAGCCTCATATCTCGTGACTGGTTAGGGACAGTCAGCCTGCGCGATCACATATCGCGGACACCTGCAATTCAAACACATATAGCACGTATAGGGTAGAGAAACTCATACCTGCGCCGTATCTCTGTCTCATATACATATATCACATCACATAACTGACTCGTAAAAGACTACGCGCGATTTGTAAAAGAACTCGAGTACTCACCGATACCCGAAAGCAATCGAAACCCGAACTCTCAATGCGGCTCGGCACGTGATCGGCTAGCACCTGAACACATCACGGGTCTCACATGTTATCACAAACTCGATAGCCACGCAATTCAATCAAACATAACTCAATCCAACACAATTATCACAATTAAACTAATCCCGAAACATATTCCCGAACGGACAATCGATCCCCGAAACCCTTTTCCGGAACTCCTATCGAGACCCAAAATCCCAAATAATTCAATTCAATAATATCCCGAAGGAATCCGACCAATTAACGACCCACAACTCTTTTATAAAACTAAACCAAAATTCTCTAGCAGACTGATTTACGCGCCGCGCTTTTCCATTTGCGCGCCGCGCTTTTGCCAGACAGCAGAATCTGCCCTTCGAACTCCATAGCTGAACCAGGAGTAATACTCCTTTCTATACCCGATTTCCAGCAACAAAAGGCACATAACTCATATATATATAACCCATAAACCACAGAAATCACAATTCTCAATCATAACACAACATATCTCTAGATTTTTGCTATCAAATTCATAGAATCTTACCTCAAATCCTTCAAGAACTCAATAGAGGAAGAAGAAGATGATGAATTCAGCACCTAATTTTGATTCTTGAATTCATGGATGCTTCTCCAAGACTCTCCCACGTACACACACTTCACACAATTAAGCTTTCTCTGGGTTCTTTTTTTTTTGGGATAAGAAGAAATGAAAGAGGATAAGCATATATATTTATCTCTAATTCGGTCGGTCCCGAACCCATTAAATCTGAACCCGATATCACTTTTTCACTATTAATATCATTAGGACCCAATTAAATCCACGATCTCAAGGAGATAATTAATCCACTAATTGTTAGCTCGGAGACACGTATCACTCAATTTTGACACGTTAAATCCACGAAACGGAATTTAATTGGAACACGCAATAATAATAAAATAAATGAGCCAATAAATTAAATCCACGTACCAGGCTCAAATACGGGATGTTACAAATCCTCTCCTCTTAAAAAGATTCCGTCCCGGAATCTAGCTCGGATTCTGGAATAGCTGTGGATATCGGCTCCTCATCTCGGCTTCGGGCTCCCAGGTGGCACTAGTACCCTTATGATGCCTCCACTGAACGAGTACTAGCGCGATCTCTTTATTCCGCAATCTCTTCACCTTTCGGTCAGTAATCGCCTCAGGCTGCTCAACATACCTCAGATGAGAATCCACGGTGATCTCGGATAACGGCACAAACTGATCATCTTTAGCTAGACACTTTCTCAGATGACTCACGTGAAATGTATCGTGGACTCCGGCCAGCTCGGGAGGCAACCTCAATCTATAAGCCTGATCTCGGACTCTGGCGATGATCTCAAACGGACCGATGTATCGCGGACTCAGCTTACCTCGATGTCTGAATCTGATAACTCCCTTCCACGGCGACACTTTCAACATCACGCGATCTCCAACACTGAACTCGAGCTCATTCAAACGACGATCGGCATAACTCTTTTGCCGGCTCTGCACCACTCTCATATGCTCTCGGATAACCGCCACTTTGTCGCTCGTCTCTTGTAGCAACTCGGGCCCACTAATAGGTCGCTCGCCGACCTCGCCCCAACACACCGGGGTTAGGCACTTACGCCCATACAGTGCCTCGAATGGAGCCATCTTGATGGAGGAATGATAGCTGTTGTTATACGCAAACTCGACTAACGGCAAGTGAACGTCCCAACTACCACTGAAATCAATCGCACAAGCTCGGAGCATATCCTCGAGAGTCTGATTCGTCCGCTCTGTCTGCCCGTCTGTCTGAGGTCTGTACGCGGTACTCAACTGAACTCTCGTCCCCAACTCGCGCTGAAAGCTCTGCCAGAACCTCGAAGTAAACCGCGCATCTCTATCGGACGTAATCGACATCGGAACGCCGTGCCTCGACACTATCTCACTGATGTATAACCGGGCCAACTGATCCATAGTGATGGTGCCTCTCACTGCCAAGAAATGAGCACTCTTAGTCAACCGATCTACAATCACCCAGATCATATCGTTACCTCGAACGGTGCGCGGAAGCCTGACGATGAAATCCATCGTGATATGATACCACTTCCACTCAGGAATCTCTAAAGGCTGCAAATGCCCGTGAGGCTTCTGATGCTCGGCCTTGACTCGCAGACAAGTCATACACTCCTCGACGTATCGGCCCACATCTCTCTTCATCCCTGGCCACCAATAAAACTCGCGCAAATCTCTATACATTTTGGTGCTCCCGGGGTGGATAGATAACCTCGATCGGTGCGACTCATCCAAAATCAACTGCCGCAGATTACCGACTCTCGGAACCCAAACACGATCACGAAACGCCCACAAACCTCTGCTATCTCTGCTCAATGCCTCTAGCTGTCCCGCAAGCCGCTCTCTTTTCACATTCTCCGCCCGCAAACCCTCTAACTGAGCATGCCTCAGACTCTCCACAAGAGTCGAGGTAACCTCGAGCCTCGCTGCTCGGGAAACTACCGTTTGGCCACACGCCTTACGGCTCAACGCATCGGCCACCACATTGGCCCTACCAGGATGGTACTGGATCTCGCAGTCATAATCTTTCAGTAACTCGAGGCTGCGCCGCTGTCTCATATTTAGCTCTTTCTGACTGAACAGATACTGAAGACTCTTATGATCGGTATACACTACAAATCGCGAACCGTACAGATAATGACGCCATATCTTCAACGCGAACACTATCGCGTCCAACTCAAGGTCGTGCACGGTATGATTTTCCTCGTAGGTCTTCAGCTGTCGCGACGCATACGCAATCACCTTGCCTCGCTGCATCAGAACACAACCCAAACCGGTACCTGACGCATCACAGTAGACCACAAAATCCTCTGTACCCTCGGGCAATGCTAACACTGGTGCCTGACATAACCGGGATTTCAATTCTCTGAAAGCCGACTCCTGCTCATCAGACCACACGAAAGGAACGGACTGCCGTGTCAATCTCGTCAACGGCCTGGCAATCCTCGAAAAGTCCTGAATGAAGCGGCGATAATACCCGGCTAGACCCAAAAAGCTACGGATCTCAGGCACGGTCTTCGGCGGCTCCCAACTCATCACGGCCTCTATCTTCGCCGGATCCACTGAAATACCCTCGGCGCTCACAACATGTCCCAAAAACTGGACCTCGCGCAACCAGAACTCGCACTTGGAGAACTTCGCATACAGTCTCTCCGCTCGCAGCACGGTCAAAACCTCTCGCAAGTGCTGCTCGTGGTCCTCGGCACTCCTCGAGTAGATCAGGATGTCGTCGATGAACACTATCACGAATCGATCCAACATAGATCTACACACCCTGTTCATCAGATCCATGAATGCCGCGGGTGCGTTAGTCAGTCCGAAAGGCATGACTAGGAACTCGTAATGGCCGTATCTCGTCCGAAACGCAGTCTTCGGCACATCCTCATCTCTAACTCTCAGTTGATGATAACCCGATCTCAGATCTATCTTCGAAAAGAAGCTCGAACCCTGTAGCTGATCAAACAGATCGTCGATACGTGGAAGCGGATAACGGTTCTTCACCGTCACCTTATTCAACTCTCGGTAGTCAATACACATCCGCATAGAACCGTCTTTCTTCTTCACAAATAGCACGGGAGCTCCCCACGGGGACGAACTCGGACGGATAAATCCACGATCCAGCAACTCTTGAAGCTGCGACATCATCTCTCTCATCTCAGTAGGTGCCAGCCTATAAGGCGTCTTCGCAATAGGCACCGCTCCAGGGATAAGGTCGATACGGAACTCGACCTGACGATCTGGCGGTAACCCAGGCAACTCCTCTGGGAATACCTCAGGGAACTCTCGAACTACAGGTATATCCGCTAGGGTCTTCTTCTCTAATCTGGCGTCGACAACATAAGCCAGAAAGGTCTCACATCCCTTCGCGACATATCTCTGAGCTCGGGCCATAGAAACAATACCAATCTCACCTCGGCGCCTCTCGCCATACACTGTCACTGTCTCACTGTCTGAAATGGGTATCCGGATCATCTTCTTCGCGCACAGAATATCGGCCCGCCTGGCTGTCATCCAGTCCATACCCACTATCACATCGAAACTGCTAATCTCTATCGGCAGTAGATCGATCGAAAACCGGTGAGCATCTATCTCAAGGACACAATCTCTGTATACCCGACTCACAAGCGCTGTACTACCGTCTACCCTCTCAACGACTAACGGCACAGATAAAACAGTAGGAGGCACAGAAAAATATGCACAGAACACAACAGACACATACGAGCGATCTGCTCCAGAATCAAACAAAATACGAGCACTAAGCCCGTTCAGAATGTACGTACCAGACACCACATCGGTAGACTCGCGGGCCTCCTCTGCCGTAGTCTGAAATACTCTGCCCCTGCCTCTGGGTGCTGACTCACGACGGCTCGAAGTCGACGGCTCTGCTCTAGCACCGCTGGTGCTCGCTCCCTGCACTGCTGGCGGCACATCCGGACAATCTCTCACAATATGACCTGGCCTCCCACAGCGGAAGCACAGGGAATCCCTCGAAGTACATGTAAATGATGTGTGGCCATACTGACCACAGCGATAACATCTGGGCTGCTCCGGCACACAAGGACCGGAATGGCGACGACGACACCTCGGACAGTCTCTCTCTCCAGCTGAACTGTCTGCCCGACTCCCTGATGGCTGGGACCCCTGTCCCACGCTACTCTGACTCTGACTCGGAGCACTGTAACGGGAAGTCTGCCCCTGACTCTGACTGGCCGTCCCTGATCCCTGATACTGCCCAGACCTCCTGGACCTCCGGTCTCTGCCTCTGTCTCTGTCTCGACGAAATCCTGAACCCTGAACCTGCTGCTGCTCAGGCTGTCTCTCTCTCTGGAAATCCTGAGGCTCTCGGTAATAACTCTGGGACTGCTCAGACGTCCCTATCCTCTGTCTCTGGGACGGGGGCTGACCCCTCTGTCTCTCGATCTCCCTCTCTCGGACTCGGGCTAACTCTAATGCCCGCGCAAAGGTAGGAGTATCATGAAGTCCGACGAACTCCCGGATATCCGATCTCAACCCATCGATAAAGGCATCAGCCTTACGAACCTCTGTGTCCACATGCTGGGGCGCAAACTGGGCATACTCATTAAATCTATCCACATACTGCTGAACTGACATACTGCCCTGCTGAAGGTGCAAGAAACGACGCTCCATCTCCCGGCGTTCATCCCGGGGAATATACTGAAGCTCGAAGATGGCACGGAACTGATCCCATGTCATAGCATAAGCTGCTGCAGTAGTCATGGACGACTCAATGGACTTCCACCACTGTGAAGCCCCTCCCTTTAGCTGATAAGCCGCATAGCCGACCATATCACGAGGGTCGACATGGGCAACTCGGAATGCCGCCTCTATCTCTCTCTCCCATGCCATAGCCGCACCCGGCTCACCACCGCCTCGGAACTGAGGTGGGGCTCCCGCCATAAAGTCCTTAAAGGACCCACCTCGAGGAGCAGAAGAAGAAGATGCTCCAACCACTGTCTCAGCACTAGTCACTGGCGGCAGATCAGCTCTCTGTCTCTGCTGCTCTCTCTCTCTGTCCCTCTCTCTGTAGAACTCAGTCAACACTGATAACATCTCTGACCGGCGGACATACTCATCTCCCGCTGGTCTCTCTGGCCCTGAACCCTCGCCATGATCTGCCATAACTACCTGCACATATCACAAAGGTAAGATAACAGATCGATCACCCAGCGTTATACAATAAGCTAGGTCAGTTAATTCCGCTAAACTCAGTCTCAGGGAAGAATCCCACAGATCTGAACACGGTAAGAGCACAAGCATCCACTGATACTCAATACTGAAACCACAAGCTCTGATACCAAGCTGTAACACCCACAATTCTCACACAAATGCCACGTCAATACAATACACAGGTGGCAATATCGCAATCATCTCATAATGCACATGTCACAGGATTAGCGGAAAATACTGATAATTTAAAACTTTAATACAAAGTTAACACATCGCTGATCAAGTACAGAATACAGATAACAACTCTAAAGTCTAGCATCAGCAATCATCAACACCCTAGACCTCTGAATCCCTTCGGCTGTTGCGGCTGCGACTGCGGTCCCACAAAATGGCTGCCTGAGACACGGAAGACTCGAAAACATAAGCTGGACAGCTCGTGAGTACGCGAGGGTTAGACTCTGCAGGTAAACACATATAACATACACAGCACATATATCTCAACACACATATGCAACTCTATGCATAACACATATCTCTGCTCGAAAGGGGACCACGTTCCCCGGCTAACAGGCCGCACACAGCAGCGGTTAGCCACTCAATAGGCACAGGAGCGACCTGGCAATATCTCTGCCGTATATATACAGCCTCATATCTCGTGACTGGTTAGGGACAGTCAGCCTGCGCGATCACATATCGCGGACACCTGCAATTCAAACACATATAGCACGTATAGGGTAGAGAAACTCATACCTGCGCCGTATCTCTGTCTCATATACATATATCACATCACATAACTGACTCGTAAAAGACTACGCGCGATTTGTAAAAGAACTCGAGTACTCACCGATACCCGAAAGCAATCGAAACCCGAACTCTCAATGCGGCTCGGCACGTGATCGGCTAGCACCTGAACACATCACGGGTCTCACATGTTATCACAAACTCGATAGCCACGCAATTCAATCAAACATAACTCAATCCAACACAATTATCACAATTAAACTAATCCCGAAACATATTCCCGAACGGACAATCGATCCCCGAAACCCTTTTCCGGAACTCCTATCGAGACCCAAAATCCCAAATAATTCAATTCAATAATATCCCGAAGGAATCCGACCAATTAACGACCCACAACTCTTTTATAAAACTAAACCAAAATTCTCTAGCAGACTGATTTACGCGCCGCGCTTTTCCATTTGCGCGCCGCGCTTTTGCCAGACAGCAGAATCTGCCCTTCGAACTCCATAGCTGAACCAGGAGTAATACTCCTTTCTATACCCGATTTCCAGCAACAAAAGGCACATAACTCATATATATATAACCCATAAACCACAGAAATCACAATTCTCAATCATAACACAACATATCTCTAGATTTTTGCTATCAAATTCATAGAATCTTACCTCAAATCCTTCAAGAACTCAATAGAGGAAGAAGAAGATGATGAATTCAGCACCTAATTTTGATTCTTGAATTCATGGATGCTTCTCCAAGACTCTCCCACGTACACACACTTCACACAATTAAGCTTTCTCTGGGTTCTTTTTTTTTTGGGATAAGAAGAAATGAAAGAGGATAAGCATATATATTTATCTCTAATTCGGTCGGTCCCGAACCCATTAAATCTGAACCCGATATCACTTTTTCACTATTAATATCATTAGGACCCAATTAAATCCACGATCTCAAGGAGATAATTAATCCACTAATTGTTAGCTCGGAGACACGTATCACTCAATTTTGACACGTTAAATCCACGAAACGGAATTTAATTGGAACACGCAATAATAATAAAATAAATGAGCCAATAAATTAAATCCACGTACCAGGCTCAAATCCGGGATGTTACAATTTCCCAACAATCTCCCCCTAACTTAAATTCTTTACATAAGACTTTAAGTTCTATACAAATAAGGAAATAAAATCAAGTAAAACTGTTATTTACAAACCAAGGCTTCCAAAAACTTACAACTGTGCAAGTTTCTGATTGACTGCCTTCAAAAATTCTTTCTTCAGATCTTCTCTATCACAATATATTCTCACTGATCTCATCTGAAGTAACAAAGCCTTTGGAAGATCATAAAATTCAAAATTGAAGTACATACCGGATCCATTTGCAAATTTGAGTCTGTAAGTCTTTGATTTGACAAACAGATCAACTTGTGCAATCTTCATCTCCTTGGCATCTTCTATATCTTTCCTTATAGACTCAGAATCAAAAATGCTCTTCAGATCTTTGATGGCTTGCTTTACTTGTGGAAGAGACGATCTAACTTGTGTTACAGACCCAACATGATGCATTCTTGTGAGCTCATCTCTGGTCATCCCTTGGACTATAAGCTTTTATACTCTTCCTCAGGACCATATTCCCTTCTTACTATAAATTGATATCTTAAGTCAATGTCGTCCATTGGCTTAGCATACCAGTAATTAATAAGGGGTTTTGTGAAGTCATGCTGGTCTAAGGATTTCTCTATTTCCATCACTTTCTGCAGCTGATGCTCAAACAGCACCCTTTTAACCTGATCAAGCTTTTCCTGTGAAATTGTATCTAATTGGGGAATAGAAGTAGCAGCTTGACCAGAAGGAGCAGTATCACTCACACCAGCTTGATCCTTGCTTATACCAGCTTTCACTGTTTCTTGTTGACTTTGGACTTCTTGGGAGACTTTGGCTACCTTTTGTTTTTCCATCTCTTTATCATAGATGTCTTGTAGCCTCTCTGTGCTCATGGACTGAGCCATCTTCTTTGGAATACCGGCTGAAAAGGCAAAATTGATCAAGGATCTTCTATGCTCAGCCTTTGAATGCCCTGTTGGCATTTTCCTCTTTTTCTCATTCTGCTTGACCACAAACCCTCTTAGGTAATCACCTAAGGTTTCATCATCTTGCATTGGAACCTGGGTTTGCTGGTCTAAAACCTGATCTTGTTTTTCTGCTATCTTTCTGGCAATTTCAGCATCATAGGCAATTTGGGCTTCTCTAGAAAAAAAATTTGTGCTTTGGAGACTCAATGAGAATACCCTTCCCTTTATCCTTGGTTGCAGAAGATGTAGCTTGGACTGTACTGATGGGAGCCTGAATTCCTTCTCTGATAACAACTCCAGTTGTTCTTGTAGGAGCAGCTTGAATTTCTAGGCTAACAGCTTGAGAAGCTGTTGGGACTACTAGCCTAGAATCTTGGACTGTTGGAGCTGCTTGGACTGATTGAGGGATCTCCTGATTCTCCCCCTTTTTGGAAGCATTGGTTTGGTCAGGAGGACCTACAACCTTTGCCAATTTGGTTCGAATCATTTGCTCTAGTTTAATGATCTTATTTCCACAGAGGGTGAACCCTTTGTGGAGATAATCCATTCTTTGGTTTTGAGCAGCTTCTGTCTGTCTGAGTGCAATAATTTGTGCCCCCTGTGCAGCAATGATGGACTGATGGTATTCCAACATTGCTACAACAGCTTGCAGCTTAGGATCCGTCAATAGCATAAGTTGCAGACTAGCCTCAAGATCAGCAAACGAATGTGGTGCTTGTGATCTATCACTGGCATGAATACCAGAAGTAGAAACCTCTAGGCCCCTCTGTTCTTGGTACTGGGGACTTCCAGATGGTGCTTGCACACCTTCTGTTTCCATGGGTGTGGTCTTATGGATGTTGACCCTGTCCTGTGCTTCTTGTGCAGATGCAACAGTAGTGTCAGCCACGGAACCCATATGGACAATCTTTGTTGAGATGTCCACCTCCAGATTGAGGTTGGGAGTGTCCTCAATGGGTGCCCTTTGGGTATTCTGTGCAGAAGTGTCCTCCTGCACAGGGTTATTTGGCTCTTGTAAGAGGGCTGAGGAGGAAGGAGCTCATGGTCCTCTTTTCCTTTTGTATAATATGATTGGGGATGTGGGCTTAACAATCGGAACAGAAGGCATTTGAGTATCATGAGGAGTGGATTGGGGTCCTGGGGGTGAAGCAATGATGTTAGGCTGAGCCTGCTCAGGACCCTCTCCTCTGTTTCTTGGAATGATGTCCAACATTGCAGAAGGCAATGGGACATCAACAGTCAAAACATTGGCACTTGTTTTTAGAAGTCGTTTTATTGATGGTAAAGAGTGCCTATGGGAAACATGAATCCTTTTATGTATATTGAAATTACTGCAAGTTCTTGCAATAATTTCAGCCAAAAATCTAGGATACATCAAAAATTTCCCATGTTTTAGGGCATGATGCCTTAGCATACCCTGAAAAATCATATTAGAAAAATTGAACTGTTGGCCCGTTGATAGACACACTACGGCAGTGGCTATATTTGATGAAAATTCTGACCAACCAGTTCTTTTTGGGCTTATACATTGCTGAATAATATGTACAAGATACTTCCACTTAGGGAAAGTTTGTTTTAAAGAGAGTAAAAGATTCAGCAGGTCCCCTATATCCAATATTATGAAGACCGTTATGTAAAGCAGTAAGGGATAAGTCTGTTATACCTGAGGCATCTTGAAGATGCAGGTGTTGGCGTATGATCTCCTCAGTGATAGAAACAGTGTTGCCATCAATTTTGGATGTCAAAGATGTGACTCCATTAACGTTTTTGAGGGAGGCATGTTTCCAGAACTGTTCAATATGAGAGATGTAGATAGTGGGATTGATAGTATGGGCATGATGGATATGCAAACTTCGAAGGAAGTCCATCATGTCGTGGAATGGTGCAAGATCAGCGTGTTTTAGAGAGTAGGGTAGACAATTGTGTTCTTTGACGAACTCCATTGATGATCGATGAATTAGGGTTTCAGTGATGTGCGTGGGAATTGCTCAGAGAGTCGAAGAGAGGGTGTGGAAGATATTTTGCAACTGGTAGTTACAATAGAATGAAACTCGAACTTTTAAAGGTTTTGAAAATATCTAAACCTGCGCACACACTTATGGAAATTACCATATTACCCTGCACACTTTGACAGATCAAGTGAAACAACTAACAGTCCGAGAAAATGAACTAGCAGCTTGAGAAAAGACTCAAGCTGTTAGTTGAAAATGAAGTAACTGCTAATGAAATTACCATATTAACCATGCCAATATTTGATACTAGGAGGGTGAATCTTCCTACATCAAATGATTTTGTAAATAGATCAGCTAACTGATCATCAATATGAATTTTGGAAACTTGGATTAATTTCTTCTCACTACAGTCCCTTATAAAATGAAATCTAATGTCTATATGCTTGGTTTTGGGAAATTTCACTGGATTTTGTACAATGCTAATTGCACTTGAGTTGTCAATATAAATGGGAGTTGATAGGAAATTCATACAATAGTCTCTCAGTTGATTCTGAATTCACATCACTTGGGAGCAACAACTTGCAGCTGCTACATATTCTGCTTCAGTAGATGAAGTGGAGACAGTTGTTTGCTTTTTGCACTGCCAAGAGACCAATCTTGCTCCCAAATATTGACATCCACCAGTTGTGGATTTTCTGTCAATGTTGCAACCTCCATAATCACTGTCAGAATAGGTTGTTAATTCAAGAGGGGAGTCTTTAGGATACCAGAGGCCTAAATGTGGTTGGCCTTTGAGATATCTAAAGATTCTCTTAACAGCAACCGGATGGGAGTCCTTTGGAGAACATTGAAACCTGACACAAACACAAACAGCAAACATAATATCAGGTCTAGAAGATGTTAGATACATAAGAGATCCTATAAGGGATCTGTGTAGATGAATGTCCACATCTATTCCATCTTTGTCTGTATGAAGCTGCTTGTGAGGATCCATAGGAGTACTTGCAACTTTGGTGTCTTTGTACCCAAACTTTTCCAGTATGTCTTTAACATACTTTGATTGACTTATGAAGAGACCTGAGGGCTTCTGCTTGACTTGCAATCCTAGAAAGAAGGTGAGTTCCCCATTGAACTCATTTGAAACGTTTTGTGCATCAAGGCCTCAAATTCTTTGCACAGACTGTCATTGGTTGACCCCAAAGATGATATCATCAACATATATCTGTACAAGCAGAATCTCGGATTTGATGGACTTTGTGAATAGTGTTTTGTCCAGAGTACCTCTCTTGAACCCATTCTGTAGAAGGTATGATGACAAAGTGTCATACCATGCTCTAGGGGCTTGGTGGAGTCCATAGAGGGCCTTGTCTAGTTTGTAGACTCTGTCTGGATACTTGTAGTCCTCAAAGCCAGGAGGTTGACATACATAGACCTCTTCTTCAATTGTGCCATACAGAAAAGCAGACTTCACATCCATTTGATACACTTTGAACCCTTTGAAGCTTGCATAAGCTAGGAACAGTCTGATGGCTTCAATTCTTGCCACTGGAGCAAAGACATCATCATAGTCTATTCCTTTCTCTTGAGTGTACCCTTGTGCTACTAGTCTTGCTTTGTTCTTGATGACTATCCCTCTCTCATCCTTCTTGTTTCTGAACACCCATCTTGTACCAATGGCTCTTTTTCCTTTAGGAAGATCAACAAGTGTCCATACATTCTGAATCTTGAATTGTAGTAGCTCTTCATGCATTGCCTCAATCCAAGATGAATCTTTTAAAGCTTCAGATGCCTTTTTAGGTTCTAGCTGTGACATGAAACAGGCATGTTCAAATGCAGCGCAGACTAAACTCAGAAACTGTTGGTTCAGCAGCATCAGACTCCTTGTGAACCATTGTCCTTGTTTGCACAGGTGTACGTGGATCACCCATTATTTGATTGAGAGGATGATACTTGTAAATCCTGAGTGTAGGCTCTCTATCTGTCTGGAAAGAGGATCCAAGATTTGTATCATCTCCATCAGGACCAGTTGATGGTTCAGCTTCTGGAACAACTTGACTTGAATCTGGGATTGTTTCCCTTTGAGTTGGAGCTGTTCTCTCAGGACTTGGGATCTGCACTTCAGTGTCTAGATTTGAATCATGTTGAGCATTCAGAACCCCTGGAGGGTCACAAGACAGAAGTGGTATAACTGTATACTCATCCCAAATACTTGAATCTGCAGCAGTTTGAAACTTTGGACCAACAGCTTGATCATTTGTGCTACCAGCATGAGAATTTGTGTTGACAGCTTCAATCATGTTTTCATCAGATTCTGCAGTATACTCAACAAAGCTCAGAGAATTTGTTAGTGAATCTAAATCAAACAACCAATCAGGACCAGTGCCTTTGATATTTGCAGTATTTTCATTAAATTCAACATTGACACTTTCTTCAATGGTTTTAGACACACTGTTATATACTCTATAGGCTTTGCTTTGATTTGAGTATCCTACAAAGAAACCTTCTTCAGCCTTACTTTCAAACTTCCCTAAGTGAGTCTTAGAGTGAAGAATGGTACATGGACAGCCAAAAGATTTGAAAAAGGCTATTAGGGGTAGTCTATTATGGAATAACTCATATGGAGTTTTCCATTGTGATTGAACAACCTGAACCCTATTTAGAACATAACAGGCTGTATTGACTGCTTCTGCCCAAAAGGTCATTGGCAGTTTTGAATCAGCTAGCATGGTTCTAGCAGCCTCAATTAATGTTCTGTTCTTTCTTTCAGCTACACCATTTTGCTGTGGTGTTCTTCGTGCACTATATTTCCTAGCAATACCTTTGGACTCACAAAAACTGTTTAGGATATGGTTTTTAAACTCAGTTCCATTGTCTGATCTTATCACCTTGACTTTTGAGTTGGATTGATTTTCTATCTTAAGAATAAAAGACTTAACTAGCTCAGCAGTTTCATCTTTAGACCTAAGAAAGTAAACCCAAGTAAATCTGGTGAAATCATCAACAATGACACAGTAAGCCCTTTTATTCAAACTCAAAACAGATGTTGGACCAAATAGATCCATATGAATCAGATGAAGAGCAGATGAGATTGAATTTACTTCTTTGGCCTTATGAGAAGTTTTGTGTTATTTGCCTTTAAGACATGCTACACAATGATCATCACATATGAACTCCTTTTGTGGTAAGCCTCTTACCAAGTTCTTTTTTACTAAAACATTCATGGATTTGAAGTTCATGTGACACATCCTTCTGTGCCAAAGAGCAGACTCATTGGATGATGCTTTGGATATCAAACAGCTTAAAGTACTTGATTTGGATAAAAGTTATGTGTCCAAACAGTATACATTATCCTTTCTAGGTGTTCTTAGTAAAACAAGATTTTTAGGAATTGTAAAATCTTTTGAAAGGACAATGCACTCAGAATCTGTAAACAAAACAATATTTTGTTTGTCACAGATTTGAGACACACTCAATAAGTGATACTTAAGCTGTTCAACATACAAAACATCATTGAAAATCATGTTGCCTGCATTAACAGTACCTTTACCTGTGACCTTACCTCCTTTGGAGTTGCCTCCAAATGCAACAAATCCTCCTTCAAAGCCTTTGAAATTTGACAAGCACTCAGAGTTGCCTGTCATGTGCCTAGAGCATCCATTGTCCAAATGCCATCTTGTTTTATGTGGTGACCTGTGGTTGCTCTGCACAAATAAAAGCTTAGTTAGTAGTGGAGTAAACCCAAACCAAGTTGGTTTTGGGTTGTCCTTGTGCATTAACATAACTAAACACTGTCTTTGATTTCTTACACTTAGTGAGATCCACTGATGGATTTTGTGGAGAGTACTTAGTTATCACATGAGGTATCCAGATATTTTGTCCATCCTTTTCAATAACAGTCTCAGATGATCCATTACCAGTCCCAATTTTGAGCCTAACAGTCTGAACTGAGTCTGTAGTGCTAACAGCTTGAGAATTTGCACTAGCAGTCTCAACTTTAGACTTGGCAGTTTCAACATTTGTATCAACAGGTTCACCTGAGTTTTTACCTTTAACACACCATATTTGTTTAAAATTTAATTTTGGTTTAGCTAAAACTTGTTTTTGGTGTGTGGACTGTTTCTTAGTTACTTTTGAGAACCTGTGATCAACTGTTTTCTTAGGAACTGATGCAGTAGGAGATTTGGCCTTTGAATTTTTTGAATTTTTAGAGATTGTCTTTTTATGAATCACGGTCTGTTTTGCAACAGATGGTTTATAAAAGCAGTCCCTAACCAAGTGATTTTTCCTGCCACAATGGAAGCATTTTTTGACTGTTTGGATTGGAAAACCAGTTTTATTGGACAATATCTGGTTCTTGTTCCTTTGATTTCCCCTTACCTGCTGCTGTTTGGGAAACTTTTGGACACCATGCTTTTGGCATGTGCAGATTGGAACATTTTTACCCTTTTTATGATTCTTTGATGAAGATGCAGTGTTACAGTTAGAAGGTACAGAAACCTGTGGAGCAGCATTGTATACACTCATCTTCTCCTTTCCTTTCTTATTGGGGATTTGGATTGCTATAGGTGCACTCATTGTTTTGTGTTCTTTCTCAACTTCTGTGCACTCACAGTCTCTATTTTGAATCAGATCTTCTTTAGATTCAGAACTGTTTTCAAGGATAGGATCTACAGTTGTCATACACTTATCTAATGGTTCATTGACAAGCCTATCAGCAACTTCACTCATTGGATGAATGTATTTGTTGTTGTATGGCGGTGGAGTGGCTCTGTATCCTATACCTTCTTTGGGATCGAGTTGAGATTTTACACTATCTTTAAATTGGACTTCCATTAGGTGTTCCAACTTTTGATTTGTCAATTTGAAGTTTCCTAGATCTATATTGACAGATTCTAGTTTCTTATTAGCCTCTAACACCTTTTGTTCAGTCTCTTCTAATTTTTTATTTAGGGATTCTATTTTCTTATTCAGCCCCTTTTTCTCCCACTCATGATATGTTCTATTATGTCCCATTTGAATCTCATTATCCTTATAGTCATTGATCTGTTTTTCAAGATCTTCTATTGCCTGCATGTATTCATATCTCCTTTCTCCATCTTAGCTAGAGTTTTACACATGCTCTCATTATGATCTCTGTACTTTTTTAACCATATTTTTGCATGTTTGAGAGCAGAGTTCAGAATTTACCTCAGATGGTAGTTCAGTGGAGGGGACATTTGATGTTTCTACCATTAGAGCTTGATTTTGAAACTCTTCATCTGTCTGATCACTCCAGTCAAACACATTGTCTTCTTGAGAGACAAGTGCTTGTGATGATGAAGCCTGATTAGTCTGCTGAGGTCTTGATGGCTGTTGACCTTGAGATCTGCATTCTCTAGCAAAGGGCCAAGTTTGTGACATTTAAAACACTCAACTTTTGACTTATCAAAAGCTGGTTTGCCTTCTGCTCTGGCTTGAAAGTTGGTTCTGCCAGTTCGTTTCAGAAACCTTTTGGCCCTCATGGTCAGCATTGCATGTTTCCATTTCAGATCCATCTCTTCTAGGTCATCTGGATGAATCTATTCTAGATCTTCAGCATTTAGAGCAAACAGTCCATCATTGGCAACAAAAGCTTCATAGTGAGCTTCAGTAGAGTTACCATCACCACCTGAAAAGGAATCACTGCAATTTGAATTTTCAGATGACAGAAGAGCAGTGTTGTGATTATAAGAAAAAGATTTCTTTTTAGTGTCAATCTCAGTTTCAAACACTCTCAGACTGTTGTACAGATCATCCAGCTCTATTTCATCAAGAGTGTCTTTTGTTCTCCATTGAGCAGCATAGACTGTCCACTCTTCTCCAAGAGATCTAAGGAACTTTTGGTTGACCTCATCTTGATCCAGGCTGACTTTTGCACTTTCCAATTCACTTATCAGTTTGTTGAACCTGTCAAAGATTTGAGTAAGGTTTTCATTCTGGCCACCAGAAAAGTTCTCATACTGCTGTTTCAAAAGATCCTTTTGATTTCTTTTGGTATTGGCATTCCCAGCAAATCTTTTCTCTAAAGCAATCCAAAGAGAATGAGCGGTATAAAACTTTTTAAACTGATGTTGATAAGCATTAGGAATGACTATTTGTAGAAGTGTAAGAGCTTTCACTTCATTCATTCTAGCCTTTCTTTCAAGTTCAGTTTTTGGAGGAGTTTTGATGGGTTTGCCCTTAGCATCAAGTTCAGGATCAACTGCAGGAGGAAATTCAACAGCTTCCCATATGGCATAATCAATTAATTGAATATGCTGTTGAATCCTGAGTTTCCACATCTCAAACTCAGTGGGCTTGAGCATAGGCACTTTGAGTCCTTGCCAAGATCCACTACTGCTATTATCAAATTCCATTGCAGAAAATAAAAAAAATGTTAAAAGAAAGCTTTTGACTTTGAAAACAAAGAACGACCTGTGGCTCTGATACCACTTGTCAGGATCTGAATGTAACTACCTAAGATTAACTGATTTGAATTGATCAGAGTATAAACCCATAATCTTGTACTGAATCAAAGTCTAATTAAGAAGTTTGCGGAATAACACTTAATTGTTTTAATAAAAGCTTTCAGAACCCATAACAGATAAATATAATTGAATAAACAAAATTGCTTGTATTGCTGAACTCAATGATTACAATCACCTCTAATCTGTTTGATTAGACGAAGAACACAAATTTGTTCTTAGGGTTTTACAACCTTAGAGGCTTATGAAAAACTTAAACAAAAAGCAATTACAAACTTGAACGTGCAGAAACTTAATTACAATAGAAAAACCTATTCTATGTATTTATAATGCTTTCTGATTTGTTTCCTTGAAGGACTCTGACTTCTCTGATAGTAGATATGCTGGAATCTTCGTGTAAATATCTCTTCCTGAATATCAGCACTTTCTGTTTATGAAACTGTTGAGCAGCTTGAATCACTTAGCAGCTTGAACAGAGCAGCTTGAGTAAATTTACTCTGGCAGCTTGAACTTTTGTACTAGCAGCTCGAACTTCTTCAACTAACAACATGAACTTTGTATTTACATAGAAAATCTACTAGCAGTCTGAGAAATCTATCTAGCAGTTTGAACTACTTAGAATATTTCCCAACAGCCCTTCACAGTTCCTGAAAAGAAATATCAACTAACGGGTAAACAACAAAGTTGTTTAGTGAGTTTCTAGATTAAAGTACCATGCGATATATGAATGATGTCATGCAATGCCATGAATTTAACTAACAATCTCAGGAGGCGAACTAATGGCTAATAAGCTACCACATTGCGGTTACCACACACAGGCTTACCGTACAATGGGTTTACAATCTACTGCTCGATTACCACAGACCACAGGCTTATCGTTATGCAGTTTACAGTAATGTCATACGATTACCACAGACCACAGTCTTATCGTTTTACACGCAATAATGGTTACCACACACAGACTTACCATTATGATTCCGCTAGGTTACCACACGCACAGGCTTACCGTCTCAGCGGAGAAGTCAAACGAATGAGTAATATGACAACAATCATGTATGTGATGGCAAAGCATGTAATTGACAAGAATGAATACGAAAGCAATAACATACAATTAATAATATGCATATAAATACATTAATGCTAGAACTCACAGTGGTGTACAACAAGCTCTCGGCCTCGAAACCGAGTTATAATCGTCAAAATATGATTAATAGTCTCCAAGGGACCTTAACCCGTCAAACCCCTACAAACAGGTTCATAATATAATATTTATAAGTCTCGCAGCTTATAACTTCTTAGCATTGATCCGGATACATTAGTCGTAAGACTTAACTAATTTCGGCATTAAACCTCAATAATTATTTTGGTCTAATTATCCTTCTTAATAGATGTCATAGACTATTATGACAAAAGATCCCATATAATAAAATAATTAAAATTACAATTTCGGTCCAAGGCCATCCGAAATTCGAACCATGGTCATCCGAAATTCGGGCCATCCGAGATCCATACTTAGCAAATTTTTCAGAATATTTCAAGGCTAAACTGCACTTTCTGCCTTACGGATTTAATGTCAAAAATACTAAAACTTCTCTATATTTATTATAAAGAGTTGTCAAATCATTCCCAACATATATATCTTAACCCATTTTAACCACCAAAACATCATTTTCATCTTTTTAGATTACATAGGGTTCATATGAACTCAAACTTGGGTTTTTGATATAAACCCACCAAAATACATAAAAACTTGCATCATATACTTTTTAAAGAATGGATCTAACATATTCCGTCATTAACTTTCAAGATCTATCCAATTCTAAGAGTTTTCCATAAAAACTTATTTTTACCATCAAAAACTATTTCATCCTTTTTTAATCATCAAGAATTCATAAGAATCCCATTTCGGGTTTTGAGTTAAAACCCACCAAAATACATAAAATCTTGCATAATATACTTTTAAAGGATGGATCTGACATATTTCATCATTTTCTTTCAAGATCTAGCCATTTCTAAGAGATCTCCATAAAAACTCATTTGAAGATGGTGGAGAGAAGAGAAAAGTAAGAGATTTACAAAAATAAGAGTTGGTACCTCTTGGATCTTCAAAACCGTATGAAGCTTCTAACAAAATCAGATTTTTCTTTCTTCTTCTTCTGTTTTCTCTCTTCTTCTCTTTTCTCTCTTTTCTTTCTTCTCTCTTTATTTTTTTTTAAGAGGCCGACTGTGTGTGTGTTTGGCGTAAATTTAAAGCCAAGGAGATCTTCTTTTTCTTTTTCTTTTTTTTATTTATAACCCTTAAACTTTTCAATATTTACCATTTAGACCCTACAATTGTTTCCATTTCTTTTAAGATCCCTACTTCATAAATCAATAATTTATTTATTATAATTTACACAACCACTTATTTATATATCACAATATTAATTAATATTCCGAATTTGTATTTCTTTACGATAAATATTAATTATCAATTACATTAAATAATCGAGTCGTTACAGAAACATAAAAATATATTAAATATATAAGAAACATAACATTTTACATAGATTATGTGTGTGTTTTTACAAGTAGTATTGTATTATATTCTATGTAGATTATGATGTAATCTACATAGATTGTCATGTAATCAACATAGATTATTTTGTAAAACATCTAATAAATATTACATTCATTATAAATATAATGTCTTACAAATAATTTTAATTATAAAATATGGAAAATGAATCTGTCCAATGTACGTAGATTGTACATAAAATATGTTCGTCGATACTCTACATAGAATGTCATGCAATCTACGTAGAATGACATTCAATCTACGTAGAATAACATTCAATCTACGTAGAATGACATGCAATCTACGTAGAGTATCGACGAATATATTCTATGTACAATCTACGTAGAATGTCATGCAATCTACGTAGAATGACATTCAATCTACGTAGAATGGCATTCAATCTACGTAGAATGGCATTCAATCTACGTAGAATGACATGCAATCTACGTAGAATATCATTCAATCTACGTAGAATGTCATGTAGAATGTCAAGTATCATATATTCTACATAGATTACATGATAAAATATACCAAAAACACGTAGAATGTTAATGTACATCTACATAAAAAGATATAGAAATGTATAAGAAACATAAAAATATATGAAATATATAAGAAACATAACATTCTACATAGATTATGTGTGATTTTTTACAAATAGTTTTGTATTATATATTTTATGTATCATGTAATTTACGTAGATTATCATGTAAAACATCTAATAACTATTACATTCATATATATCTAATATCTTACAAATAATCTTCATTATAAAACATTGAAAAATGAATCTGTCATATTCTATGTAGAGTATCGACAAACATATTTTATGTACAATATACGTAGAATGTCATGCAATCTACGTAGAATGACATGCAATCTATGTAGAATGACATGCAATCTACGTAGAACGACATTCAATCTATGTAGAATGTTGTGTAGAATGTCAAATATCATATATTCTACATAGATTACATGATAAAATATATCAAAAACACATTGAAACAAAAAAAAAAGATTTCATTTAGACATTTTATCAAACACTTGGTATGCAACTGATATAAAATATACCAAAAATACATAGAATAAAACTGTTAATCTACGTAGAATAACATGCAATCTACGTAGAATGACATTCAATCTACGTAGAATGACATGTAATCTACGTAGAATGACATGCAATCTACGTAGAGTATCGACAAACATATTCTATGTACAATCTACGTAGAATGTCATGCAATCTACGTAGAATGGCATTCAATCTACGTAGAATGGCATTCAATCTACGTAGAATGGCATGCAATCTACGTTGAATGTCATGCAATCTACGTAGAATGTCGTGTAGAATGTCAAGTATCATATATTCTACGTAGAATGACATTCAATCTATGTACAATCTACGTAGAATGTCATGCAATCTACGTAAAATGACATTCAATCTACGTAGAATGTCATGCAATCTACGTAGAATGTCATGCAATTGAAACATAAAAATAAGATTTCATTTAGACATTTTATCAAACACTTGGTATGCAACTGATATAAAATATACCAAAAACACATTGAATAGTAATGTTAATCTACACAAAAAGATATAGAATTGTATAAGAAACATAAAAATATATGAAAATTATAATAAAACATAACATTCTACATAGATTATGTGTGATTTTTTACAAATAGTATTGTATTATATTCTACGTAGATTATCATGTAAAACATCTAATAATTATTACATTTATTATAAATCTAATATCTTACAAATAATATTCATTATAAAACATAGAAAACGAATCTGTCATATTCTATGTAGAGTATCGACGAACATATTCTATGTACAATCTACGTAGAATGGCATGCAATCTACGTAGAATGTCGTGTAGAATGTCAAGTATCATATATTTTACGTAGATTACATGATAAAATATACCAAAAATACATTGAAACAAAAAAAGAAGATTTCATTTAGACATTTTATCGAACACTTGGTATGCAACTGATATAAAATATACCAAAAACACAATGAATAGTAATGTTAATCTACAAAAAAGATTTAGATTTGTATAATAAACATAAAAATATATGAAATACATTAATTTTTTAGCAATTATATAATTTTTTATATAGAAAAAAATTTATTTTTTTATAAAATACGTTTTTTTAATATTAAAATGAATTCTCATAAAAGAAAGAGAAAATGAAAATGAAAAAAAAATAAGAGAGAGAAAGTAATAAAAGAGATGCATACAATAAAAAAGTGGAGAGAGAAAGATAATATTTTTCATTCCAAAAATACCATTTTGATCCAAGGACTCTAAAAGGTTCTTAGGTTATATATATATATATATATATATATATATATATATATATATATATATATATATATATATATATATATATATATATATATATATATATATATATATATATATATTCTTTGTGAAATTTATATGAAACATTGGATCAATAATTAAGTCGATTTAAGTAACAAAAGTATATATATTAAGTTTTATGTGGGGAATCGGATAATTGTATTAAAAGGGTCTGAGTCGTAATTAAAGATATACATCAGGATAATGACGAATAATTAATTATATGATTTAATTACTATTGTAAGAATTAACAATGCAATCAAAACCTTTTATATATCATATTACGCACATGCGATGGCAACCCACACAAAAAATATTGATTTGATTAGCATAAATGATGGATCGAATCAAACTTATGAGATGAGAACCCAACAAATTACATTGACCAATGACTAATTAAAATAACATTTATGTACATTTTAAACCAATAAACTATAATTATACTTGTTCCTTTTGACCGCTAAACTAACTAGTATTTACCAGGGCCGTTTCGTAGATTTTGGTGGCCCTGTGCCATATAATAAAATATTCCCCCCCCCCCCCCCCCCCCCCGAACACGCAAAATTATATATACAAGTTTAGCAATAATTTGAATATAAAAACCGTTTTATATCATAATACTTCTGATTATTTAATAAAATAGTAGTATACGATAACGTAGGATCCCATTTAGGAATTTTGTATCTAAGAATACAATTAATAGAATTATCTCCGTAACACACCCTAAAACTATTTCGCAACTTGTCTAACTAAATATAATATCAAGATTATCAATATCTACCTTCGTTTTGTCAAAATTAGCATGATCATCATTCATATTTATATACTTTAGTCATTTTTATTAGAAAACTATATTTAAGTCAGTTCTATTTTGACAACTGAATATAAATTAAAGTGGAACAAAATTAAAGTAAAACACAACAATAGTCAAAGAACTCAAAAATTGATCACCTAGTCAATTCTATTGGACCAGACTTATTTAGCATATGGACTTACATATAAATTGGAGGCCCTCAAAATAATTGGGGCCTGTGCATTTGATCACATTGCACAGCCCAAAAACCGGGCCTGGTATTTACCCATGCACTGCCAGGTTGCTTCGTTTAAAATTTTTTTTTTTTGTATCTCTATGTAATAATATAACGTATATTTGTATATTTCTAAAACCTTTATAATTCTATTTATAGTTCTTTTTATCGTGGACCCATGATCCATGATCTACGCGGTTTGGCAATCAAAAATAAAATAAATGAAAAAAGCCTAAGGGTGTGTTTGGTTCGCGGATTTCCTGGGATTTGCATTTAAAATCCTGTGTTTGGTTCGCATATTTCAGTAAGGATTTAAAATCCCAGGATTTCTTAAATCCTTCCATTCTTTGTTATTTAAAATCTCAGTCTCCCCCCTAGGATTTTAAATTTCAGTTACCTTGCATTTTTCAGATTAGCAAATTTTTTCTGTAAGATAATGCAAATTCTTTGACAAAATCCTGACAAATGCAAATGCTGCATAATGCAAATCCTTTGACAAAATGCAAATCCCAGATAAAAAAAATCCGCGAACCAAATGCCCCCTAAGTTATACCAAATACCACTAACAGTGTATCAGTCGTAGATAGTATAGCTAGAAACTGATCTCGGAAATTATCGAACTCAGGGAACGGCGAATACAAATGAGATACTGATACTTGGATGTTTGCTAATATCTAGCCACTGAAAAGGATGAGGATGATTCTACTCCTAAATATTTAAACGAACTAGCCAAATAATAAAGATACGAAGCTATCAAACTAAAATCAGGAAAAATATCAGATATATTAATAGCAACACTCACTTGGGTCGTCTTTTAGGATTAATAGAGTAAAAAGGTGAATAAACACTTAGGATGTTTTTGGTCAATGAAAAGTAAGTTAGAATTTAATCAAACTGTTTTAATATTTTAAGTTTAAGAGTTTGTAAACTTTGATGTAAAACCAATGCGTGAACACATTTTATTAATTTCAGAAAATCAAGTATGGAGTTCTCCAGTATTCCCCAATTCTTAAAATCAATAGAAAATGTCTTTTACGATTAATTAAGCCAACTAAATTTAGCTTTCAGAGATTAAATCTGTCTACACGTCAAGCGCTCGGAAATAACTCTAAATATTCAATTTAGCCGCATAAGCATAATCATGATTTAAGGAAATCAAAGATTAAACTAATCATATGATCACAATATTGCTAAGGACTAATTTCCATACAATGATTTCACAATTTATTAACTAGTTGCTATCTCATAATCACAATAATGTTAGAAATAATAACCAATTAATAAATTACATAAATTTGACTAAGTTCATAAAAATCAGTATTTATAATCAATAATCATCATCACAAAAATGCTAGAATATCGACTATGACACTGATTCTACCAATATTAATCACATGAATCAAAAATACATCAATGAATCAAACAATTTTCAACCAAAATCATCCAAATACTCAACTAATCCATATAAAAACGTAATCCAAGCAAGTGTTTAACTAAACTACTCCCTAATCATGATAATAATAATAAAATAAACGATATCTAAGCTAAAGATTACCATTACAAAAAAAGTTTAAGGGAAAGATTGTACCAAAACCGGATGAAAAGCTAGATAATGTTTGGATCTACGCAAATATCTGAATGCTTTAGCTAATCTAAACGTATCTAAGCTTAGAAAAACGAAATCTATCACTACACCTAGTAATCACACCTATAACTATGTGAAAAGTTCGTGAAAATAAGCGTATTTTTTCGAAATAGCCGCTGAAGTCTTTTATATTTGAACGCGATTGCGGCCGCGCTAGGTCCATCGCGGTCGCGATGAAAAGCGTCATCGCGAACTTGGTGGCGATAAGGAGCGCGACCGTGATCCGGTCAGCAGCTTCAAAGTCAAGTCAAGTCAACCCAACTCCAAGGAAGTTCAGCTTAGACCGTAGATTTGACGTTTTTGCTCCAATAATCGTTCTTTTGATAATTTGGCAACCTCCGAACTGCAAAATACAAAAGTAATCAAATAAGTGTCGTTTTTAAGCAATTCGAGTCGAAAATTACCCACATGCGAGGTAAAATAAGACTATAAATAATATACAAAATACGTCATAACAATCTGACGGTTGAGATTAATTGTATTTGCTCTCCGACTAGAACAATAAATAGTTATAATTTCTTAATTTATGAATTTAATCAAATTTGATAACTAAACCTTTTAAAAGATTATTTTGTTCGTTGTGTATAACTTGTGTTTGTCATGGTGTAATGAGCTAATAACATTTAAAATTGTTTTAAAAAACAGTCAATTAATTGTAGTAATTAAAAATCCTAAAACTAAATATTACTAATTAAAGTTTTGGATTGATCTATTCTATAATTTAATACTTTTTTAGTTATTTATTCAAAAAAAAAATTACTATAACCACTACAAATTTGTGTCTATAAAGTTAAAAATGAATTTTATTAGTTATTGATTTATTAATTATTATACAATCATATTACATATTTATTATTGTTTTTTTTTTCATTTTACATTATTGAAATAATAATAATAATAATAATAATAATAATAATAATAATAATAATAACAACAACAACAACGCAAAACAATAAACGTTATCATTAATCTAATTAAAATAAACACTCAATATTTAAAATAATAATCCTAATATGAATAAATAATTAAGATGTTTAATTGTCATAATAAGTTGTTTTAAATTCTTTAAATGACATTTAGTTTATAAACTAATATAGCTGGAAATGAGTCAACATAATTATCAAAGTAGTATGTTCAAAATTAATTCTCTAATTCAAAAAGGTCTAGAAAAAATAAGTTACTATTTTGTAATAAATACTTTTTGTGATATAAATCAAGAGTGAAATATTTAAATATTTTGTTAATTGAAATGTTATAAAATTGAAAACAATTTTTTTAGCATTTCAATGATATACTAACTTACATTATTTAAATAAAAAAGAAAATATTATATTTTATTAGGATCTAGTTATTTAAGCAAATGTTAAAATTAGCTAACCGAAAATAAAAAATTGAGGATAAGTATCAATAACACACCCATCTAACAGTACTTTCAATTTTATACATTTGTTCACGTACAATAGGAATTGAACCCCCCAATCTTAGAGTCACACTTAACTTTTTTAACGATTGATATTAAAAATTGAATTAATTTTGACGTTGGAGATGTAACATCCCAATTTTGGGACAAGTATGTGGAATTATTTCATTGGATTAATTATTTAATTTGGGACCCAGTGATATAAATTCGTATTTTGTGATATCGGGATCGGATATTGGGTATCGAGCCGAGTTTAACCCAAAATGTACATATTGTCCTCCCTTTGCCTTTTTATTTCATTTCCAAAAGCCAGAGCTATAAGTGTGTGTGTGTGTGCGTGTGTGATTGTGATTTCCAAAGTGAGTATTTGAGCTTCAATTTCGTGGATTACGTGTTATTAATTAGTAGATGATGGTTGAATTGAGTTTATTCATGTTTATAAGTAAAGTCGGGACAAGTTAAATGAGTATAATCGAGCTGGTAGCGAGTTGGGGGATTAACTCCCCTGCTGTGCAAAAACAGAGTCGAACTGGTGCTGTTCATTCGTGAGCGCGGTCGCGATCAGGGGATCGCGGGCCGCGATGTTCTTGAGGTGGATCGCTGGCGGTTCGGGTTGGGCGCGGGTCGCGATGTGAGTGCGGTCGTGATCGGGTCCGCGCGATCGCGACCGCGATTGGGCGGGCGCGACCGTGATTGAGTGAGTGCGGCCGCGATGCGGCTAGGGTTAGGGTTAGGGTTTTGAGCTTTGTGAGTCTTGTGTATGGGTTCTTGGGGTTGTGTGAGTTGATTGAGAGTCTTGTGTTCGGGTATTTGGGTTGTGTGGGTTTCTTGAGATTGTGTAATAGAGTTGTTGGACTGTGTTTGAGATGTTGGGTATTGTGTTGTGATTCCAGGGTCTCGAGTTGATAGGGTTGGGGACGGGCAGGGAACCGAGACTTGAGTAGGGAGACTTCATGGCAGGTGAGTTTGCATGTTTTTTTTTTATACTTGTACGATTATTATTTAATACCTGCATGATCTTTTATTGAGCATTTTTATGAGATGTTACGAGTTTTATTACGAGCTTTTATTGAGATTATATCATGCACGTATTACTGAGCTATTGTGAACTTTATTTTATAATATGAGATTTGAGACACTTAAGCTATCGAGTTACTAAACCGTACGGCTGGGCAGGGGTCGGGTCGCTCCCGATTCCCTTTTGAGTCCTGATGACTGCTATGTGCGGTCTAGGGATTTGGGTACGTGGAATTGTCCACACAAGTTGAGTACCTATCTAAGTTATCTTGTGAGATCTCATATACTTGTTCAGTAGAGAACGCTGAACGTTTTTCTATCGAGATTGTTTGTTTTTAATGAGTTATATAATCGTACACTAACACTTGCATTCTCACCGGCTTTAGCTGACCTGTGTGTGTTGATGTGTGTATCTCAGGTGACTGGAGTGCTAGTAGGCCTGCTGGACCCTAGTAGGTTTACATCTGCGTATACGAGGAGTTAGCTACCTTCCCTTAGAGGTAGTTATATTTTGAGGACTGTGTAAATACTTCGGATATTATGTAACGTGATCAGGGAATACCGTGATTTAACTATGTGAAAGTTTTAAATATTGAGGTTTTCTGTGTGTGTGTGTGTTGGGAATAGTTAGTGATTATTATATGAAATCTCTGTTGACATGTTATCTTTGTGACATTGGGGATTAGTTTGAGGGTGTTACACGAGATGATGACATGTCATATTTTTATCTCTACTACGTCGGCAATATATTTATATAATTTTTATACTTATTAAGACACATAAATTATGCTAGTCTATTTTGGTGAAACGCTCGGTTAAATTTGTCATTATTACTGACATGACATTCTAGATGTGGTCGATGCCACATGCACATACTTGGTATTTTATTTTAACTATTCAACGTTTTAGTTGTACGATATGGAAGAATTAAAAAAAAAAAAAAAAAAAAAATCAAATTTGCAGTGAAAAAGCTTTTATAACTCAAACCCTCACACGATCCAATAGTATATGTAAAACATGAATAATAGAACATAAGGTTAAGATATATCTCTTTTAGTAGAACTTATGAGCTAGCTACGATACTCAAAACCAAACCTCGATGCTAGTTTTTGATCTGTGTAGATTTTGAATTCCAAAACGAAAGTACGAAAGATGGATGTTTTGTGTGTTATGAGGGGAGGCTAAAAATCATTACATGCACAAGAAGGGGAGGGGGGGAGTGTTGGTTTGGCCGTGGCTTGTAGGGGTGGGATTAGGGTAGGGGTGAGCTCGGTACTGGACCGTACCGAACCGGTACCGAAACCGAATTAAGAGTTGTGAAAGAACCGAATACCGAACCAATTAATTTTATATGGTACCGGTTCGGTTCCGGGCCGGGTTTTCGGTACCAATCACGTATTGGGACCGAATTAGAAAAATGTACCAAATACCAAACATACATTACCAAATATTGCACCAGAATACCGAATTCCGAAGACCATGGTTTTGACATTAAAAGAAGACTAAAAGAACTACGTTGTTATGCGTCGTAAGTCTCAAGGTCATTGTCATACTGACTTTTGTCGGGTTTATTAAATAACAAATCAAAAGATTGAAATAGTTTTGAAATTGTACGTTCTTGTTATAGACATGGATTTTATATTTTCAGTTTGGTGATGATCAGAGAGTTTTTCAGGGAAGGAGTCTAGACAAGGTAGCCGTTCTGTTGCGATGGCTTGTGATAGTACCGTATTAGAATTTTCAATATATTCGGTTCGGGATATTCGGGATAAATACGGTACCGAAACCGTGAGTGCGTACCGAAAACCGATTTTTACCTAATTTAAAATCCAAGTACCGTACCGAATATAATATTTCGGTATCGGTCGTTACCAGTTCGGGTTCGGGAAATCGGCTCCGTTGCTCACCCCTAGATTAGGGTTTACCCTAATCCTTATTTTTAAGGGGCGTTTAATTCGTGGATGTTTTGGGATTCATTGCGTTTCACTGCGATTTGAATTTAAAAATCATGTGTTTAATTTGCAGATTTCAGTAACGATTTAAAATCACAAGATTTCTTAATTCATTACTTCTTTGTTATTTTAAAATACATTCCTAAAAGATAATGCATGTAAATCCTAATAAATAAAAATGTTGTATAATGTAAATCTTTCAACAGAATGCAAATATAGAAAGAAAAAAAATATTTACGATCCAAATGCCGCCTTAGGTTCAAAGCACCATCATTCATGACATTTTCATTGTTTAAATTAAAGATCGTACTAAAAGAAAATTGCCTAATTATTTAATAATCAACATAAATGACTATAATAAAACCCATTCTAATTGTATTTAATTATATTAATTATCATCTAATAACAATTAATACCATGATAATATCATTTATTATATGGTAAAATTACCAAGAAAGTTAATATAAAATACAAAATTTGACAAGAAGGTATTGTAAAAAAAATTTGGCCTAAAAAAGTATTGTAAAATTTTATTTTGGCTGAGCAATGACATGAAATGCAAATTTTAAGCGAATAAAGATGGTGAAATATTATTCTTTTACCGAAAATGGGAGCATAAAATTAAAAATTCACCTTCTTAACTGGTAAAGTGTAACAAACCGACTTTTAGCCCAACTTAATATGTGATCATCGAACCAATAATGTAATTTTATTACATTATTTGAATTATAATTTAATTAAGTATTTGAAATATTTAATTAAATTATATAAATCTTTAAATTATGAATTATGATTTAATAAATTATTAAGATAATTAAATAAAAGATATATAAGATACGAAAGTAATAGTGAGTTAAGTAGCAAACATAACTAGTTGAAGTATATAAACGGAAATTTAGTTTATAAAATCAGATTTTCTCTCTCTCTCTCTCTCTATACTCTCTCTCTAGACTTTCTCTCTCTCTACTCTCTCTCTACATCTCTCTAAGTTTTCTCCCAAACCGACCGTCGGATTATCAAGATTTATACGTCATCGGGAAGATCACGAAGAATACTACAAGATTATACATTTGCATGTTCGATTACACACGAAATTGAGGTAAGAATTTACGTTTTTAAGCTTTATATTTCGGTTTTTAAGTTAGAAATTCGAATTTAGCATTTATATGAGATTAAAGTTAGTTTAAACTTGATTTTAACTAGAATATGTATAATATAATTGAACCTAGCCTTAATACTTAACATATTAGTGATTTTAAGTTTAGAAATTCATGTTTTTAGGATGTAGATTATGAACAAATTCGAAATATCAAGATCAAAGTCGAAATGCATGAACACACTCGACTTTGGTTGTTAAATTCGAATAATGGTGCAATTTGACAATAAACTCGAATGAGGCATTCGAATTTAAGAGTGTTGTTCGAATTTGTATATAGATTCGAAGATATGCTTCGACTTTAAAGCCATAAAATCGAAATATGGGTCGAATTTAATACTAAACTCGAGAAGATGTTCGACTTTGATGTTAAATTCGAATAGGGTTTCGAATTTAACCTTAAACTTGAAATGGAATTCGAATTTACCCTCCCTCATTCGAATTTAGTGCATATAATAGCCACATGATTGAATTTAATGCAAAGGATTTGAATTTAGTGATATAAAGATGAAATCTTATTCCCTAAAATTGTATATCTTGAAAAAGATTCATAAACAACACATGAAATGACAAAATAACTAGTTTAATGATTAATAATATATATATATATATATATATATATATATATATATATTGAACTTTGAGATTATTATTTACAAAGAATACAAATGAAAGAAATATTCTAATGAAATTAATGAACATATGATCAAGATATAAGATTTTGAGATTAAAAGATCAACGAGCGAATGTTGAGCTTATTAAATTGAATGAACACTGAATATATATTATTCAGATGATATAAGAGCTAATAAATATCAGAAATGATATTAATAACAGATTGAGCAACGAGCAAGATGACAAACATCTGAAAGTCTGACATAAGTCAGATTGTGGTCTAATCCACTACAGATTGTGAGCAACAGAGCCAGAGCCAGAAAGTAAAAGAGCACAAATAACCAGTAACTGTGAGTTGTAGATTTCACTTTAACTGCATATTATGTGAATTGAGACTTTTGTTGCTTTATTCTGATTTATTTGGCATTCTGATCTTGAGCTTATTGATATATTGTCATAGTATATTTACTATGATTTGTTGAGCTGAGTATTTTTTTTCTTCTAGATTCGATTCTTTGACGAGTCATTTGATTGTTAAGCTTAACTCCATCACTATTGCTCAGTGTTGGGTTAATGTTAGGCTTATGATGTGCTGATTTACGTGATGAAAGCACAGAGGGTAGCTAGAGCTGAGCATTCCGATGATTTCCATATAGAGCATTTACTGGTAGCTAGCCCAGTACGTGGCTGATCCCCACTAATGATGCGTGTGTATGGATTTATCATCATCCGAGCATTCCTTATGAATTTGTCTAAAAGTCTCAAGAGCAACAACAGTTTTATAACTGGGAGCTGAGCAAAGTCGCGCATGAAAAGAGCATTAATTGGCCAATGTCCCTTCGAGATTGAGCTGTG